>LJIJ01002726.1:0-24216 GCA_001718145.1 Orchesella cincta
TGCGCAATCGGGTGATCATTGTCAAGAAATCCCTTGAAAATACCTTAAAGGTTCAAAAACGTTGTGTATAAAGCGAAAAAATATATCGTTTTTTATAACGATGTTTTAAATCTGTGGATTGCGGTAACAATTTTTCTTGCTTAATTGTGCATCGGTAAAAATACAGAACTAGAACTCGTTATATCAGGATTTGCTTTCTTCGAGATTTTACGGAGGAATTCATAGCCCTATTTTGTGGAAAGTTATTAATAATAGTTGCGAACGTTATGTAAATGTATTTTAGATTACCAACAATTTTTTAATTCGATTTGCATTGCTTAGTTGGAGGGCCAGTTAAAGTTCGTTTTGCGAAATATGCGCAATCGGGTGATCATTGTCAAGAGTACCCTTGAAAATACCTTAAAGGTTCGAAAAAAGTTGTGTATAAAGCGAAAAAATATATCGTTGTTATAAAGATGTATTCAAACCGTAGATTGCGGTAACAATTTGTTCTTGCTTAATTGTGCATCGGTAAAAATTACAGAACTAGAACTCGTTATATCAGGATTTGCTTTCTTTGAGATTTTACGGAGGAATTCATAACCCTATTTTGTGGAAAGTTATTAATAATAGTTGCGAACGTTATGTAAATGTATTTTAGATTACCAACAATTTTTAATTCGATTTGCATTGCTTAGTTGGAGGGCCAGTTAAAGTTCGTTTTGCGAAATATGCGCAATCTGGTGATCATTGTCAAGAAATCCCTTGAAACTACCGTAAAGGTTCAAAACATGTTGTGTATAAAGCGAAATAAAAATAATGAGAACAAGTCTCAAGCATGCCTACGTGAGTGACCTTGAAAGCAAAAAATAATTTCGATCAAAGTAAGTTAAAATCAAATTATCATTAGTAGTTTTGCAACTCACTGAGGCACGCTTTGCTGCGTCTGCAAATTTATTTTCGAAAGCGTGCCTCAGTGAGTTGCAAAACTACTAATGATAATTTGATTTTAACTTACTTTGATCGAAATTATTTTTTGCTTTCAAGGTCACTCACGGTAGGCATGCTTGAGACTTGTTCTCATTATTTTTATTTTACTCTTTTAATTTTTGAGATTAATTAAAAACAAAACTAGTTTGTCGACTGTAAAGCATTTCACTGTGTTAACGGCATAGTATAAATCAATTCTTCGAAGTTTGTCAAATTATGTAATAAATCAGTTTACTTGCATATTTATGGTTCGTTTTCCAATTGAAACACCGTGGACCATGTTTTTGTGCGCACATAAAATATTCGCAAATATCACATTCCATAGAAAACGCCCAGAGCAAATATCACCATAAACGTCCAGAGTCGCCAATAAAATAACAGAAAGGCTTCCCCTAGTAAATGTACAGACCAACATTTTCAATTAGAGTAGTATTCACGGAGACAACCATCAGTAATAGTACTGATCGACATTTCCCAGGTTAACTGCAGGCAACATTTACCAGTAAAAGTACAGCCAGACATTCACTAGTAAAAGTACAGACAAACAATTACCAGTAAAAGTACAGACAAACATTCCCAAGTAAAAGTAAAGACAGAGATTCCGAGTAAAAGTAACACTTAGAGATTCCCAAGTAAAAACACGGACCGAAATTCCCCAGTTAAGGTACTGATGTTAAATACGGAACCATTTCAGAATAGACCATAAATCGCTTGTTTACCAAATAGACAAAATGTATTCGAATCTGAATTTTGTTCTTATTTTCTGGTAATATACTTGTATACGGGAAACCATTTTGTGACCGAAATTTCGAAATCAAATGAAAGCCATTATTTAGACCTTTGTCCTCGACAATTATGTGAAACAGTACCTTGTGAGATAAATTTTTAGGATTACTTGTCCTTCATAATAGCTCTAACTCGTGAATCCCTATCCTTCGTCAGTATAAAGCATGTACATTTAAAAGCATTTAAATGAGCCAGCATTTTCCTTTATCCCACTATACGCAAAAACATGCTTTCTAAAGAATTCCAGGTACTCCTATAAGTTTTGTTTGTGCTATGAATTTGGTTATGTAACATGTCTGCACTATTAGTGTAGTTGTTAAAATTGAAACCGCGTTAAGTAAACCATAAGGGGAAATGTTTGGGAAAACTTTTAAATTTGATCGACTGGAAATGCATGTCCAAATAGCAACATTTCCTTATAAAAATAAACTTTCTACTCAGGTAAAAAATCTTGTCAACCAATTCCGTTTTTCGAATTAAAGCACACATCTAGAACATTCCCTTCGACTTTTTATATAAAATTCTGTTATATAAGATATAAATTTAGTACCAATTATGCCTTACCAAAGGTTTTCAGATGGCGCGTGAATCCATATCCTACGTTAGTAGGATGCATATGCATTTGAAAGGGCTCAAATGCATCAGCATTTTCCTTTAACTCACTGTAGGCAAAAAGATATCGTTGTTATAACGATGTTTTAAATCTGTGGATTGCAGTAACAATTTGTTCTTGCTTAATTGTGCATCGGTAAAAATACAGAACTAGAACTCGTTATATCAGGATTTGCTTTCTTCGAGATTTTAAGGAGGAATTCATAACCCTATTTTTGTGGAAAGTTATTAATAATAGTTGCGAACGTTATGTAAATGTATTTTAGATTACCAACAATTTTTTAATTCGATTTGCATTGCTTAGTTGGAGGGCCAGTTAAAGTTCGTTTTGCGAAATATGCGCAATTGGGTGATCATTGTCAAGAGATCCCTTTAAAATAACTTAAAGGTTCAGAAAAAGTTGTGCATAAAGTAAACAATTTATCGTTGTTATAAAGATGTATTCAAACCGTGGATTGCGGTAGGAATTTTTCTTGCTTTATCGTGCATCGGTAAAAATAACAGTACTAGGACTCGTTATATCAAATTTTGCTTTCTTCGAGATTTTACGGAGGAATTCATAGCCCTATTTTGTGGAAAGTTATTAATAATTGTTGCGAACGTTATGTAAATGTATTTTAGATTACCAACAAATTTTTAATTCGATTTGCATTGCTTAGTTGGAGGCCAGTTAAAGTTCGTTTTGCGAAATATGCGCAATCTGGTGATCATTGTCAAGAAATCCCTTGAAACTACCGTAAAGGTTCAAAAAAAGTAGAGTATAAAGCAAAAAATGTATCGTTGTTATAAAGATGTATTCAAACCGTAGATTGCGGTAACAATTTGGTCTAGCTTTATCGTGCATCGGTAAAAATTACAGTGCTAGAACTTTTTATATCAGGATTTGCTTTCTTCGAGAATTTACGGAGGAATTCATAACCCTTTTGGAAAGTTATTAATAATAGTTGCGAACGTTATGTAAATGTATTTTAGATTACCAACAATTTTTTAATTCGATTTGCATTGCTTAGTTGGAGGGCCAGTTAAAGTTCGTTTTGCGAAACATGCGCAATCGTGTGATCATTGTCAAGAGTACCCTTGAAAATACCTTCCAGGTTCGAAAAAAGTTGTGTATAAAGCGAAAAAATATATCGTTGTTATAAAGATGTATTTAAACCGTAGATTGCGGTAAGAATTTGTTCTTGCTTAATTGTGCATCGGTAAAAATTACAGAACTGGAACTAGTTATATCAGGATTACGTGTCAATAGAATCACAAGACTTTAATGCAGCGTTTAATCACAATTGTAACATTGCAGAGCCGTTTTGTATTCCATCTCAATAATATTTAATGGTATTGTATGATGTAATTGAGTGCCTGGGTTCAGAGAGAAAGAACAGTTGTAAGTCTAACCCGTTAATATGCAGAATCTCCACTTCTCAGTTTACCGAGCAAAGGCATGATTAGTTCGGTAGACGGACGAATGGATTTTCATATGAGAAATTATTACAATCGGATATATATGCTTGGGCAGTTTACTTGAAAACATGATGCTCCTACGCAAAAACTAGTTTTTGATTGGAGCAGATTTGCAAGCAACTAATTGCTACAATACAGTGTCAATAGAATCAGATGACTTTATTGCAGCGTTTAACCACAATTGAAACATTGCAGAGCCGTTTTGTATTCCATCGCAATTTTATTTAAATGCATTTTATGATGTAATTGAGTCCCTGAGGTCAGAGAAAAAGAACAGTTGTAAGTCTAACCCGTTAATATCTAGAACCGCCACTATTCAGTTAACCGAAAACAGGCATACTTAGTTGGGTAGAAGAACGAATGGATTTTCTCATGAGAAATTCTTCCAATCGGATATATTTGCTGGCTCAGTTTACTTGAAAACATGATGCTCCTGCGCAAAAGCTAGTTCCTACCTAAAGCGGCTTTGCTTACAAATGTTTGGTGCAATACAGTTTTCATAGCAACACAAGACATTTAGTCAGCGTTTAACCGCAATTGAAACATTGCTGAGCCGTTTTGTATTCCTTCTCAATTTTATTTAAAGGCATTTTATGATGTAATTGAGTCCCAGAGCTCAGAGAAAAAGAACAGTTGTAAGTTTAACCCGTTTATTTGCAGAACCCCCACTACTCAGTTAACCGAAAACAGGCATGCTTAGTTGGGTAGAAGAACGAATGGATTTTCTCATGAGAAATTCTTCCAATAGGATATTTTTGCTAGGGCAGTTTACTTAAAAACATGGTGCTCCTACGCAAAAGCTAGTTTCTGCCTAAAGCGGATTTGCTAGCAAGTGTTTGCTGCAGTACAGTTTTCATAGCAACACAAGACTTTAATGCAGCGTTTAACCCAGAGATATATAGAGATTGGCTGAGCGGCACACTTTGTGTGATTTTCGAAAATTAAAAAAAGATAACCTTTATGGGGTTTCCAATGTAAAAATTTAGTAGCTAACGAAACAAGGTTATCTTTCAATGCTTTGCTTATGGACTTTACAGAATCACAGTCCTTTTCCTATCTCTTCCTTGGTACTCAGCCATTCCACTTTATATAAGTTCTTTGGTTTAACCATAATTGCAACATTGCAGAGCATTTTTGTATTCCGTTGCAATTTCATTTTAAGGCATTTTTTGATGTAATCGAGTCCCTGAGTTCAGAGAAAAAGAACAGTTGTAAGTCTAACCCGTTTATATGCAGAATCCCCACTTCTCGGTTAACCGAACAAAGGCATGATTATTTCGGTAGACGGACGAATCGATTTTCTTATGAGAAATTCTTACAATCGGATATATTTGCTGGGACAGTTTACTTGAAACCATGATACTCCTACGCAAAAGCCAGTTTTTGCATAAAGCGGATTTGCTAGCAAGTAATTACTGCAGTACAGTTTTTATAGCAACACAAGACTTTAATGCAGCGTTTAACCACAATTGTAACATTGTAGAGCCGTTTTGTATTCCATCTCAATTTTATTTTAAGGCATTTTATAATGTAAGCGAGTCCCTGGGTTCAGAGAGAAAGAACAGTTGTAAGTTTAACCTTAACGCCTATAGAACTGGCACTTAGTTTTCTAGAAGCAGTTGTTTTTAGTTAGGTAAAAAAGCGAAAGGATTATGACTTTACTTTTTTACCTGTGGTACTGCCGATACTCAGTTTACCAAAACAGGCATCCTTAGTTGAGTAGACGCGCGTATGAATTTTCTTTTGATAAATGTGTCCAATCGGGTATATTTGTTGCGGCATTTTACTTTAATACTTGAAGCTCCTTGGTAAATGCAGGTTTGTATTCTAAGTTGATTTTCTAGAAACTTTTTGCTTCAGTACAGTTTTAGTAGAAACAGATGACTTTGATGCAGCGTTTGACTACATTGCAATATTACAAAGTCACAATTAATTTCATCTGTGGACAAATTGTAAATAAAGCTACCATTTTAATCAAATTGGTATTTCTTCAATTTATCAATGTTTACTCAAATAACATTTTGGGGGAAATGGATTAAGGCTTTGAATAATTTAAAAGGACTCTCTGTTACTTTTTATTCGAAAGCTCAAAATATTTTGTAACACATAAGAGTGTTGCCAGATACTGAATATGTTCCAGTTGGCAAGGTTTAGGATGCCCGAAAAAACAAAGGATCCGTCCAATATCTAGTTTCAGTAGAATTCCAGAACAACTTAAACAACGATTATATTAGACATTAGAAAGCAAAGCAATTTTTATATATTTGGCTGTCAGCAAAAAGTAAATAAAATTCATTTTGTTTTTTTGAATTGGTTAAGACATGCACCTGAGTATGCCTTGTTGCTTGCTTGTTAGAAACTGATTTATATTGTTATCGTGTTTGTTTTCTTCACTTAAGGGTAAATCCGTTTATCCCCCTTCCTTAAGCGTTTTCTGGAATGAATGTGTTATGTAAAGAAGTAGGAACTAAATCAGAAGTGACTATGAAGCATAAGGTAAGCAGGTTATGAATTTCTGGAATGCTTCTTATATTAGTGAGTATAGTTCTGGTTTTATATACAATTAAATTCTGTATTACACTTTATTCACGTGGTAACGTCGGTAAAAACTATAATATAAGTAGTTATTTCTATTGGACTATTTCATGCGACAAAAAATTGAAGATTAAAATCATTGGAAAGTATCATTTATGACGAGCAACATGCTTGCAATAAAATCCAATGTGCTATCAAAATCGTTTTCAAAAGTGGTTTAATCTGCTTAAACACTCGACAGCGGAGAAGCCCAATGAACCCCACGTCAGCAGCATAGCGCGCAAACTGACATATATTGCTTCACTTCCTGCAGTGTTTAGCAATGATGGAATATTTTATAAAAATGTTATAAACATTCCGCAGCCCATACAATGGATTCCATTGATACCATAGTTCGTAAATAGATATGGTTTCAGCTTGTATTTTTGGGATTTTTCGAGTTGCTTCTATTCCTGTAAGCTTTCGTTCTAATGTATGAAATACGCTGGAAAAAGAAAATTGTCTAAAATTTGGTTTAATTTATAAGCTAATAAAATTAAATACGATCATGAACATTTGTTTAGGATAAATGCTGTATTTTAGTTTTTATTGGTATTAAAACGGCGTAAAACCTGCAAATACAAGGTCAGTGATTAGTATTATAGTAATAAATAGTTAAGCTTATCTAAGAAATCTTGTATGCAATCTCCTACTCACGTTTTACACTTCAAGTTTCCATCTTGTGTTTTGGTTGTACCACTTCCTTATCTCGGTTTGTCGGTTTGTTTAGAAGTAAGTTTGCAACAATAAAATGTAAACTTCATAGCAATAAACGTTAATAAATGTTTAATAAAGTTGAAATTTCATAAAACATGGTTTTTGTAATACGATCTTAAATTAAATCGAATGCTCAGCAATCATTTTGATTCTTTCTTTGATAACCAGCATAAAATGAACAAAGTAACTTAAAGTTTGGTTCCAGTAATTCATTTTTATATCTCTATCGATAATTCCAACAGCACCAACAGGTAGTGCAAACAGCCTACAGCTTTTTACTTGCCTGCTAAATAATTTTCTTTTGATTCCTCTATATTGTATCAACTCTCTCCTCCACTTCTGTTTGATTTTCTCACTATTGTCATGTATAGTACAACCAACATCGAATATGAAACCCATGCAAAACGCCGCTACAACTGAGAAAAAGATGGTTATACAAGGCAGAATAATGTTGGACATCCTATTTACATTTAAAATTGCTAAGTTATTGCCCAACACCAAAAATGCAAAAACTATTGACAACTCTCCAGCGAGCATGAACGCAACAAAGTCGTGCATAGTGGCAAGAGTCAAGTAAAAACTTCTATATTTATTTAGGCCCATTTCGCTCAAAACTTCGAGCCGCATTCTTTTAACTATTTCTAGCTTTGCAAATCCTATATCCATTCCAATCATTATAACTGTGCGACAACTGAGCATGAGCGATTGAAATGAAAACAGTTGTGAAATGCATCGAATAGCAAAGAAATAAAAATTTGACAAAATATTCTCATCAAAGCCCAACATATTGGCTAAAGCAAGTAATACAACGTAAACTGGATCAAATTTGTAGACTATCTGGCCACCCAAGAAAAGAATTGGAGATATGAAAAAGCCTATTGCTGTTAAATTCAAAAGAAGCCCAGCACAACTTGTTCTACCTGTCAATATGTTTTGTAATTCGTTTTTCAGCGAGTGAATATCAATTCCAGTCCTTCTTGTTTCAACGGAATTGTCAAACTGCAAATAAAAATTGACAACTGCAACAAAATCCTTTCCATAATATGTTACTACAATGTAGCATATAGTCGTTATGAGGATGGCTAGCCAAATGTACACAAAAGCGGCAATTTGTTCGAAGGATAGAATGCCTGGTGACCGAAAGATTTTCGAACGACTATTCCACCTCCCGTACAAACAATTACAATGAAACTGAACTTTGTGGTGATAAACCGAATAAGTTTCTTTCTTCCAGATTTTCCCAGTTGCTTAAATTTCTCTGATTTTTCATCCCAGTAAATGAAATAGGCTGGGAAAAAGCAGTGAATGAAGAACTGGTTAAGTCTATACCCGAGTAAAACCAGGGGAGATTTCATGTTGGGTTTGGTGATGTAGCTTAAATGGAAACGGAGGAACGACTGAAGAACCAGAGCTAGAAAGACGATTTAAATTGAATTAATGTTAAAACAAATGAGATTTCAAAATGACATCCCTAAAATTAATGGAACTATGGAGCCATGTTAGTTGCGTCAAAATTATCTTTAGACTATAAATGATTTTAGAGTAACTATAAAATTTATGATTGATTTTTCAACTAAAATATTAAAAGACTTCAAGTCCAATTTTATTCCGATAATTTAAAACCAAATCTGAAATTACATTTTGTAAAACGTTAAAAGCAAAATTTGTTTAATTTTGTCGCCAAAAGTCATAAATGTAAAGAAGGTTTCCAGACATTTTTAAAATGTCTTTTGTTTACTGCCCAATAATTTTCTTTGTCAATTTCTATAAAATACATCAGAAAAGCCTTCAAAGAACGGGTCGATGACTTAGTAAGTTACTTTGATTTTCTAATGTCTCACTCCCAGAACCGTAACGCATTGCAAGTTTGAAACCGTTTGTAATGTAATGAGGAAATCTTTCTGAACTGGTAAATGGAAAATAAAGAACGTAGGATATTTATTAAACTTTGTGTATCATAGCAGGAATGGCCGCGCAAGTCTAAAAACCTACTTTACATTTGGTTTAAGTTGACATACTTGGGCAGGAAAAAATTAAATTTGCAATTATTTTTAAATAAACTAGATCACTACGTTATTTTTTTTAATTGGCCATTGAAGTGTTCGATATTTGAAACCGAAACGTTTTTACATATTGTTTTAAGTACACTCGAGTGGAAATTTTATGCTTAAGCTACTCTAGTTAAATCATTAAAAACGAAATCGGTATCTAGTGTTTTTTAAAGCAATTTAAAGTAAACAAATCATAAGTTACATATTTTATTAAACTTCTACACTAATTTAGTGATCAATTTTATAATAATTTGGAATTTAGTAGGTTGGTTTGTACTACTAATAATGTAATAGTGTAATGCCACTTTTGGTTATGCAACATCGGTTTTGCACACATCGATAAATTATTATTATCTAAAAATGGTCATGAGATTTGCATAATATACAAATTTTGGTCACTAGGATAGCTCGAAACAGTGTACGTCTTATATAGTGACCATCACAATTTTATGCAAATTTATTGCTTAAGTAAACCCAATTAAAACTTAATTATGTACTTTAAATTTTTAAATGTCCACGTCGAAGGCGGTAAATTAGTCAACCATAATTTTATGGCGTTACGTAAAATGATTTTGCGTAACCTAATTAAAATTTATATAATATCACTACCTTATTTGCAGTATCGGCTATAAAAACCTCATCATTTTACTCAAACACACACATTTATCTCCAACCCATTGAGACGAATACAAGTCTTCATCAATCACCGCAGAAATGTTGAAAACCAGAGGTCTTGCAGTTGCCCTATATCTGCTTATCGCAGCTACAGCCTTGTTCTGCTTCTTCAAATTAGCAGGTATGGTAAACTAATCTGAAACAAATAAAATTTTGCAGAGAGAACTATGGTGCTAATTTTGAAATTTCTCCAACAATTACAGATGGCCAAGTGTGGGAGGCATGTGAAGTTTTGTGTGGAGACTATTTGGGTGGACGAAGCATGGTAGGACGATTTGTTTAAACGATGTACTTGTTTAATTTATTTTTTAACCCTCCTCTTTTTAATTACATGTTTATCAGCGTGATGACAAGTGGAGGAAATTGTCAAAATCATGGGGTCGCCGTTGAGAATGGATTGGAGTAGATTCAGCCGGCTACGATGATTGCATAGTATAAAAGAATGTTCATTGTTATGACGTTTAAAATTAAATAAAATAACGCTTGGAGTTTCTAGCCCCCATTTGTTTCAAAGAAATATATACATCAATTACTAACAGTCATCTGTTAACTGACCATCTGTCAGAGCAAATTCCGTTCCATCCCAAAAATTTAAAACGTCTTTGTTTTTGGAAAACCCTCCTTTGCTTTATCTAAAAAAAATTTGGTAGGTCATTTATGTCATAACTTACCAACTTAGAACTTTAAATTTGCAGTTATTCATGTAAGATATAATTATAAAATTCAGGTCTCAAATGCTTCCCACATATTATTACTAAAATATTTTAAACATGCGATTAAGAAACTTGCGATGCGATTCATTGTTTTTGTTTGTTTACAATTTTATTTTGAATAGATCAAATTAAATAAATTTTTAAAAACAATGTTTGAAGGATTTATTTTCAATACACGGCTGTCCAGCATGTTTATCAATCGTTCCTGCTCGCCTCAGCGACCCCATGATTTGTTCATATCATTCCAAGATCGCTTAAAAGTTCAATATTTTTCTGGTAATTGTACAAACAAATTAGGTATTTTGTATACAATTTTATTTTATTTTTCCAATTTTGCCTGTTTTGGTGGTCTACTACTGCATGAAATTGAAGCTGTCTTTTCACCCTTTTCATTCAAAAAAGTAAAGGTTAAATTTATAAAATTCCATTTATACCCTTCTAACGTTTGTATTTAAAAACGCACCACATTATCAGCATCAGCCATGGCTTGGATAACAAAGATAAATATGGTTATCAGACAAACAGGGATCTGCAAATTCATCATGAACTACGTACAATTTATTATGGCTCTATCACTCAGAATTTTTGTAACAGAAATTGATTAGCTGTCTTGTTTCTTTATAAAGCATTATTGAGTCATTCTTGATGTCATTAAATTAATAACCGTAATTTGCAGCAAATGGAATATTAAAGTGTTACTACGTCACTAATTTGCTATTGAAACCATAAACATCCACATATATTAGGAAGTAAAAATGCTAGGAGTAAAGTGAGTTGAAACGGATTGATAAAAGGTCCACCTTTACCAAGTTTTGGTGATAAATCCAGTGTTTTAATTATTTAATGCCCACTCATGCCAATTTGGCATATGCAAACGAGTACTGCAATAAAACATGCATTAATTACATGATAAATATCCTCTCACTCGGGATCTGGATGTGCATATGCTTATCAAGAAAATATTCCCACGTTCATTCACTTTTGTTCGTCGTTTATGAAATGGAAAAGGCATGTTATATTTTCGCAAAGTTCACAGTGGGCGTTTGGCACTTAACTCAATTGTATTGCACTCTCGGTGATCATTAAATTTTTGTCCATCGAACTTTTATTTTACACAAATATGGAACTCTTGTATTTTTTTCTTGCAGCCTTCGTGGCAGTTACAGCCAATACTGTATTTTCACAAGATATAATAACTCCGTCTCAAGAAGGTCAATTAAGGGCTGGTTATGCCACAAATTTAGACACAAAGTACGAAAACAACACTGGGTGGAGACTACCCAGATACCATACCCCAAAATGGTTTGAGTACTACAACAACACGTCTCACCTAAATGATATGAAAGAGAATACAACAGTTTGTTCATCGATCAACCAAGATTTTACCACGCTGTCGGAAAAAGAAGGAATATGGGTGGCTTGTCAGGACACTGACCTCCCAGACGACTGTAGTAACACACCAAGTTCTCCTTGTCATCCCATTCTGACATATAATACGGGGATTCCAGGTGCAACAGTTGGACTGAGAACCCTGAAACTGACATTTGCATTGTATGGACTAGCAACACTTCGCCTTTCCTTTGGAACCCTTTACAACTGCTTCGACTTTTCAAAACGAAGTGATCCATTCTCTCTATGCGAGTATTATGAAGTAGACGACTCAATGGAGACAGATGGCTGGACATTCGTGCAGTTTACTTTCGAACCATTTTCAAACGTTTCGGTAAAGGTTTAAATTAATTACTACTTAATCGAATTTGTAGAAACTTATTCACATTGTCTTCTGTTTTATTCAGTTTAATACATTTTCATTGCAAATGATATCAAGATTTGCAAAGGATGTTGTGCTAATTGACAAAATAGAAGCGACAGATGTGTTGTTGTGTGGAACTGTTCGTGTCCAACCACTACTTCCACGCCGAGAACAACTGTGTCAACGAACGCAACCACAACAATAACTACAACAACGGAAGATGATGGAATAACGGACCCGGATTTCTGGACAACCACCACAAAACGGACGAGTTCATCGACACGATTAATCTCTTGTTTGGCATTCAATTTATTAACTTTTATCATTCTTTTTCACACTAGTATCAATTATTTTATGTGATTGAATGTCATTTATGTATGTTTTAATAAAAATATATAAGCATAAAAAACTAATAATTTATTTTTTGCTAACGCTTATTTTTTGAGTTTTTGTTGACAATTAGAAAAATATAGTACGTGCATGTGTTAATTCTCACACGCTTCTCAACAACAAGTGGGATTAAAGCATCTGTTTCATATTAATTTAGTCCGTATTTAATGAAGTATGAAAACAGTCCAGACGTCGGACGTTGTGCCCAGTTTACCTGGCGATAAAGCATGTGTAAATTCTCTCACGCCTGAATTCGTTACATGCGGTACATTTTATCTCTTACATTTTTGCATGAACTTGAAAGGAGAACATGTGTTCGCAACGAATTACTTCTCACGAAGATTAATTAACACCTACATTCATGTGACAAACCTGACATATTGGGATATTTTAAAGCCCCGTTTGATTTTAACAATTGTGTAAACATATCGTTCTTTAAATAATCTCAACACCGTGCGAACAAAAACATTTGTCATAATATGAACGAAATAATTCCATTCTGATGTACTTAAGAAGTTTGTTAATAATTCCTGAAATGGCTGATTGCCAATAAAAATTTATAAAATGAAGATGCTCAAAACCAAAATTCAGAGCTAAAAAATTTGAGTTTTGCTGGTACTGATTAACTGAATTTTTTTAAATGTGCGAAATATTAGGTTCGATGTATATTTTTTTTACAATTTTACGTCAATTCCTGCACGAAATTTTTTGATTGACGTTTGATTGACATACAAAGTTGATATGATAGTATACTTGATGTAAATGTATCATCCTGGTTTTGCGAGCGTTTCATATATTTAATTTCAATACTTTTATCATTGAAATCCAGTCCTTTTGTGTTTTTCATTAAACGAGTTTTGGCCCTATTGCATACATACATCTGTCATTTGCTCACTGCCATTCATCCATTCAAATTTCATCAGTTTATTTTCATTATTTAAAAGAGAAAAACGTTTGGCTAAATTTATTAAATATGGGACTTTCTGTGTACAAAATTGCTATTTGTTTAGCAGTTTTCGTAACCGACGAGTTTACATGGGCAGAATATGTACTGATACAAAACACAACATTGGAAACCAAATATGAAAACAACATCGGGTGGAAGCTTCCACGAGACACTATTCCAAGATGGTTCGAATACTACAACAGTACAACACACTTCATCAACGCTGAAGAAAATATCGCAGCTGCGCCTCAGTTTTGGCAAGATTTCGTATCCTTAGCCGAATCTGACGGCATTTGGGTTGCGTGCCAGGCCCCGAGCTGCCTATAGATTGTCATGTTATACCCGAATCTTGCTATCCTGTCTTAACATACGGGAATGATTACTGGGGTCAAATGAGAACGATCAAAATGAAATTTTCCTTGTTCGGAAATGCAATATTTAGGTTGAACATTAGCAGGATCTGTTTTGATTACACATACTTGAACTATCCGGGTCTTCCTTCTTGTGAGTTTATGAGAATCACTCCCGAAATGGAATCAGATGGATGGATTCATATCCAATTCAGTTTTGATCCACAGTCCAACACTTCAGTAAGCTAGTTTGTAAATTTTAAAGGGAATTCCTTTTTTCATATATTTTTCATTTCTTTTAGTTTACCATTTTCTCAGTGGAAATGATCGCGCTATCTCCCCAAGATGTAGTGGTGCTTGACAAAATAGAAGCGACAGAGTACCTTTTGTGCGGCCCAGATTCCCAGTGTACTACTACTCTTCCTCCACCCACAACTTTTTTCCCCACAACTGAGAAGCCCGGTAATCGTCAACTGTTCTTGCGTGCGTGAGTTTATGCTCATACGTAATGTAGTATTAAAAAACTATATATTTTAAACAGATAAGGGACTTCCAATTCGACCTGATTGCAGAGGATGACCACGACTTTGTGTTTTTTGAAGAGGTTACGTTATATACATAATGATTTATTGGAAAGGATTGTTGACATTTTCCGTGCTAGTTTTATTTTCCATAGTTCTGTTAACTTTTATAATTTCTTTTTAATTTTCATTCGAACTGCAGGTTTAAATATCCAAGAAAACTTTCTCTGTAATAAACATTCGTTCCCAACAATAAAATCGAAGTTAAAATGAATTTTCGGTCGATATTCTCCTTTTACCCCACTCGACAGAAATCGAAAATCATTATAAAAAATTCTACTCTGAATGAATTTTAACTTTTTATCACATATGCTCCCAATGAATTTTTCCCATGAGTGTTATACAAGGAATGCCACACGTTCGCCAACATGTGTCCAGATTCATGAGAGAGCAGTGACGAGTAAACATGCCAATCTAAAAATCTGAAGTCAGAGATGAGCAGTGGGGTATCAAGCGGCTTTGTAAAATCACATGCTTTTTATATGGAACAGGTGTTTCCTCAATTAATTTTCACACGATCTATTTGCGTAAATGATCATGACATGATGATGTTCAGCAATGATTCAGGTCAGCTGGTGATCATTGTTTTACGTGTGATTTTTTCATTTAGAAAAACTCACGGCAGACAACTGGTACTAATCAATTTATTCTCACGGAATTAATTTTTGAGTGACAAGTCTGTTTTGTCAAGTTTTGTTTTAAAGGCGAATTGAGTATTGAAATCGTAATTTAATTGACAGTTAATTGGGAAATGAGCTTTATGGCAAAAAAATCAATTATATTTTTACATAAATAAAGAATTGCACGACCGCTTTCATTAGTTCACATTTCGTGTCATGTGTCAACTAGTGAGACATTCATGTCATAATAATCCGCGTTTTCCTGAAAATTGGAGTAGTTAAATGTTGAATTCATACCACCTGTTTTTCCATTTGCATTTTCTCACTCATTTACTTTCAGCACGTCAATTCATTCCTGGCTTTTTGTGATTGACATTTGATTGACATAAAATTATAAAGACAAGGCTACGTTCGTCAACATATACAGTTAAGTGTGCCCATCGCAAAGATTGTTTGCGCACATTAAACAATTAAGTCTTGACCCACACGTGTTATTGCGTCGCATGAAAGTCAGCGTTAATAAATTAAAAGCAGGATAGTTTAAAAATTGACAAAATATGGAAATTTCCGTGGGAAAGCTAGCAATATTTTTATGGGTTTTCATTCCCCTTGCGTGTACACAGTACATAGCCAACACGACATTGGAAATTAAATTTGAGAACAATACAGGTTGGAAACTTCCTCGAGATACTATTCCAAGATGGTTTGAGTATTACAACAACACTTTCCATTTTAACAACACATCCGACAATATCAACAGCTGCGCATCAGTTTCACAAGATTTCAGTTTTCTAGCCGACTCTGAGGGAATCTGGGTGGCATGTCAAGACCCTGAACTGCCTCCCGAATGTCACGCGATACCAGAATCTTGTCATCCTGTCTTGAACTACGACACCGGAATGATCAATGGTGGACTGAGAACGATTAAAATGAGATTTGCCTTGTACGGATTTTCAATCCTTCGACTCCAGATTTGGCCTTGGGATGAATGTTTCGACTACTCATTCAGAAATACAGTTCTTCCCGGTCCTAAATCTTGTGAGTTACGAAACATCACTTCAGAAATGGTGAAAGATGGATGGATTCATTCCCAATTCTATATTGATCCGCTTTTAAACTACACGGTAAGAAAATTTAAGACTTATGGGTATAAGTTTTAGGTTTTGTATCCAAATTTTGAAATTGTATTTGCTACATCTTGCAGTTTTCCAGATTCTCATTGGAAATGATAGCCATTTCTCCTCATGAAGTTGTACTGCTTGACAAAATAGAAGCGACATCATACCTCTTATGTGGTCCAGATGCATTTTGTACGACGACGACTTTACCACCAACAACCAGACAAACTTCAGGGCCAATTTTTCCTTCATCCACCCCAGACTATACTAACTTCCCGAGCTCTTTAGAAACCCCTACTCAACCTTCGAAAATCAGATCATTGCAGCTACGAACTTCAGCTGAAGCGTTACCTAACCTGGGATGGACTATTCCCTGCACCACTTCATTTCCTAGGTGGTTGGATTACTATCATGATGTAAATCAATTTTTGTCTCCAACTCCTGATCAAAATTTGTGTGCCGATGAATTTCTCGAGGAATCAGTGTCAACAGATTTGGGTTTCCCTGAAGGTATTTGGGTAGCGTGCAAAGATCCCGAGTTACCCCAAGCAGAATGTGTTATCTCATCAAGAGCACCTTGTCATCCTTTTATCCAATTTGGGCAGCAAGGGCTTGACGCAAATGAAGCTGTTGTAGGTATCGAATTAACCTTCTTTTTGTATGGTCAAGGCAGAATTAAATTAACCCTTTCGGGAGGAAAATGCATTGAGTTTTCAAAATACCAGGATGAAAATTCATTCTGTGAATTTGTGGAGATACTTGATAATCCGAAAAATACGTGGGCTCGGCGTTACTTCGAACCTGAGGAGAATGTCTGGGTAAATGTTGCAAAATTTTTTTTAATGATATTGAAATTTAGGATGGAATTTTTAGAATATTATTTTTATGGGTTTCAGCTTAGGGACTTCCAAATAGACATGATTGCTAAAAACGACCATGACTTTGTTCTCGTTGATAAGGTGGTTTTAACGATATTCGAAGTTTGTGATTATAATCCGGATGGATGTCCTCAATTTGCGTCTACAACCACTCCATCCGCGGAAGAAACAACATTGGAATTTAGAGCTGAAACAGAGAGGTCTTTATCAACTAATGAGCCAACAGACGCTCCAAACTCTGGCATTATTTTGAGTACACATACACATTTCAGTTTTATCATACTCAATTTGTGTGTAATGTTGTTGCTGTTGATAAAATTTTAAAATAAATTTGACCCAAATTTTGAAAGTTTTTGTTTGTTTTTTGCAAAGGATCTCTCTATGAGATTTTCATAGTTAATTGGATGAGGTTTTTTAAAAACAATTGAGATTTAACACATGCTTCCAATGAGCTTTTTCTCATAACGCAAGTCAATTGACTGGGTATTCTATCCGTTTCACTTATGTAACATGTGAAAAATTCCATTAATAAAAATTTATATTGGTGTCCACTTATTATTTGCTTACGTATATATAATCAACATCATGGAAAACTGACACGTGTCAATCAAAAATGTATTGTTTTACACGCTTTTGTTGTCCGGGTACGGAGTGGTATTCACCTTTCATTTTACGCAGCATGTGGTTACTCGATAGAATTTCCCACGAACCATCTGCGCAATTATTACGGATTAGTTTAACATGATTGCTCTACGTGTGAACTTCATCAAAGGTAATTCACTGAAAAAATCAGACCAGCTGCTTCCTTAGAGTTTTTTCTCATCGAATAATGAAACCCGAGTGTTTGAAAAATGAATCAAGTAACGGAGTGGGATTAGGGTGGATAGTTAATTGTCTGACGAGTTTCATGGTACACAAAAATCATTTGCAAACATTTAAACAGTTACGTACTTAAAAACTTTTTGTAATCCTTTAATACGCATTCGAGGTGCTTTACCCGACAGAGGCAGTAGGAAATTATCTGATTATCTATTTAATACATGGAAACTCCAGCATTAGACTCACATTTTCGGAAACTAGGGGCGTGAAGGGACCTAAAATCGAATTTCAAAGTCATAAAAGCTTACATTTAAATATGAGGAAAAAGATGTACTTGAAATTGTCCGCATGTATTTAACCACATCGTTACAACAAATGTCACCATGTATTTGCATTGGTGCGACATGTGGCATGATGATTGATAGAATGATTAAAATATCAATAAAAAATCACAATCTGTCCAGCAATGATAAGGCTTGAAAAATTTGATAGCATCACTTTTTTAATTCCACCAAATGTTTTTAACCATTTTTCCCATGCTATGCTTTCCATTGTTATTAAAATATCACCAGAATTTTCCTAATTGAATTAGATTTGGTTTCAGAAAGTATTTAAATTTTTGTATTAGTCTTTAACATTCATTCTTAGAAATTTACGAAACATATACCTTGACTATAATTGGACAGCGTATAAAAATTAATATTTGTATACAAGATCATGTTAATATTATTATTATCACCTTCAGCAGTCCATTGTCAATCAAATGTCAGCCATGCAATCTTGCAGGCGCAGATGGTAAATGAGCGACCGAAAAACTCCCACTCATCAGCATAAATGAAAAGTAAACAGATACTACATATGATGTTGGGAAACAAACAGCTGCATTCCAGTGGGCAAGAATTCCACCAATCACGTGACATAAATGCTTAATAAGTTGTTAATATGGGATTTTACAAATAATTATTGAGTATCACTATTATTGAAACTGAACTGCTGAACTCAGTTCATTCACTTCGACCATTTATAAAATTCAAAACGATTTTTTTACTATGGAACATTTATTCTTTTTAGTCTTCCTATTCCCGCTTGTGTATTGTGCACAGGCTGAAACAGAATTTCGTACTGATGTCGAGTTAGTCACTGAATTTCTCTACAATCTAGATGAGCCCATTTTAAATACCACCTTGGATATATATCACGGCTCTCTTCCAGACGGATGGAAAATATCTCCATTTCAATCGAAATGGTTGGAATATTACAACAGCAGCTCAAAATTTGTTGGGGGTGGTGGAGGTGCTGATTCTTGTGCAGTCGGATTTTCTCAACTTCCTGGGACACCTTCACTTCCTGATGTGAATGGGATTTGGGTAACTTGCGAAAGTCGAGAAAATTTGCCAAGCATTTCTTTTACCATGCGGCAACTTGAAGGATTCCAGACACTCAACATCAGCTATTACCTCCATGGATCGGCGGCTATAAGAGTAACTGTGTTTGGAATTTGTTATGATTATTCTGTAGTTGATACAGATTCCGATTGCGAATTTATTCCTGTCCAAAAACCAACAGGGTGGGTACAAATTAGCTATAGGGCTGCGGGAAATCTCACCTCAGTAAGTTAAATTTATTAAAATTGTTAAATTTTAAAATAAATAGAATTGAACAAAAATCCTATTTTATTTTTCAGTTTCTCAGATACACTATAGAAATGATTGCCTCAGAAGTGCATGACTTTGTAATTATCGACAAGATAGAAGCAAGTGTTTATCTAACTTGCGAAGAGGAAAATCCTGTGAATTGTCCACGACCAACAACCCCGACTACAAGCACTTCAACTCCAAGCCCGGATACAACTAATATTTCCATGGAAACTTCATTTTCAACTACTGCATCAGACAACTGTACCTCTTCTTCTACCGATGTGACGACAGAAGCGTCAACAACTGACATATACAGTTCAGAAAGAACAACAACTTTGGATAGCTCTTCAACACCCATTTCTAGCACCACCTTACCAACTTCAACTCGTAAAGATAACGGTGAGTCTTCTGACTCTACAAACTTCGTCAGAAATGTAATCCTACTGAACTTTAGTCTGTTTATACTTATTTTAATTTGCTAGTTGGTTGATAATATTGTCATGCTAATGTGATATCAGAAATAAATGATTGGTTCATATATTCATGCATTTTGTTTCAAAAATATTATTTTCTAGTGGTTAATACTGTTTTATATATTTACCCGTTTTTACCCATAAAAATCCACCAAATTTTAGATGGGCTGGGAACATTAAAAATCGGGTTTAAACGAGCTTCCCACCCATTATAACCCACTTGCCATCTCTGATAACAAGCCAAAAACTTGCAGCATAATAAATCACAAGTTGACGCGTTCCCGTAAAACTCCATGACTGACTCCGTACTTTTTTCGGGTTCATGTTGCATGTTACATTCTGGTATTGAAAAATGTCCAAATGATAAGGAACTGCAACCCTTAATCCACATTACACATGTGTATACCGTTGTGCACAATACTGGAGCAGGGATCAAACACACGATGAAGAATTTGAGAACCCGAACTTCGTTTCCCTCGTTGACTACGTTTGAATGTTTTATAGCTGCAAAAAAATTGTTGGTGAAAAATGTATAAAGAATTGGTAATGCTTAGCATTTGCATTACCTTTTTGATGAATCTTCTCGAACTGGAGGCACAAATTTATTACCTCGATGAAGCGTTCTCGGTTTTTGCAAACTATCCATTTACTGACACAATATGAGGAAAAAAATAGTTGAGAATAGAAAACTCTCTATTAATATGACCAGCTCAACTGTCCTTCCTTCGTTGAATAGCTGACCCAAAAAGAATGACAACGTAGAACACATAAAGTTTTATTTGTTTACTCGGACTCGAAACCAATTGTTAATTCAGTGTTGTGTAGTCGGACATTAAGCGGGCGCTACAAATCTACCATGCTGAAAGCTTTCTCGTATTTCTGAGCATGTGTGGACCGTTTACTTTGGATTCTACGGGGTTATACCACTATCCGAGAATAAAAACTGACAAGAATAGCTATCTCGGAGTTTGCCTCACACATTGCTTAATCTCAGTACCACAACACACAATTTATTATGTATATCCTCAAAAATACCAATCATCCAACAAATCCAACGCTTATAAACTCCAACCAACGATCATCAAGACGGCTTCGGGTTCAAATATTTCATTGAATGTTTAAAACAGCAGCATTTTGCTACAAAATTGCTGGAATGTTTTTGTTTTCGTGTGTGTTTGTTTTAAAGACCTTGATTGTAGGTTATTTTCTTCGCAGGCAAATACCTTGTTAATTGCGCTGTCCAAATCGGATTTAATGGTCAAAATTTGTAACTTCGTTTACCCTTTCCATGACCCAGTTCACAAAATACAGCTCACGTTTCAATCTTCATTCTGTTTCTTTAATGCTTCGGTAATTTCATAGAACTTTTCTGCGTTTAAGTGATAATTCTAGAAATTCCCCTGTCATTTGCGTCGCAGTTTTACCTACAGAAAGGAAAACTGCGAAAATTGGGTAGACTTTCAATAAAAAGACGTGCCCATTTATATTTTCGTGGTTTCTAACAGAAAGCGGTAAACGAAAATGAAACCTAGAATTGAAGTTATTTCTTCAAATTTATATTAATTAAGCCAAACGGTGGAGTTTTTCTCAGCTAAACATTGTCTATCGATATACTACAAAGGACGGCTGAATGGAGATACAAAATTTCGTTTTAAACGAATGTTAAATTTTTAAGCAAACCGTCGTCAAAACCTTTAGTCTCACAACACATTTTCATTCAGTTCTATTTTATAGACATCATTTTAAACAAACATTCTCAATAAAAATTTCAAAACGGAAAACTACAATGCTTCTACAAGAAAACTTTTTATCTTACATAAAACTGTACTTTTATACACAAAAGATATTGGGCACATCTTCAATTACAGTTTCACGGTTCCAAACGCTCATTCCAAGCAACGCAAAATCTGTCAAACAGGAACAAACTAAAATAGTGTAAGGAGTAGGGACAAAGGCCGTAGTTGAAGTTTGGCGCATGAGCCAAAGCTTAGTAAAAAATTGTGCGGGGAGATGGCACATGACAGGCTGTAGAGAAGAGATAATGACGTGGCATGTATGTTGGCTGGAGAAGCAGGCAACAAAGTAGGGAGTTGTGGTTGTGGAGATTTAGTAGCTGCTCATCCTTTCGATCTGCTTGAGTGGATCAGACAGTCTGTGAAGGGAACACGGTTGATTATTATTATTATTGTATTTGAGTTGACGTTGTTGACCTATTGTTTTGACCTGTGGAGGAGGAGAAGAATAAAGGACATTGTGTTGATTATTGTGCCTGACATTTTGTGTGAACTTGCGTGATATTTTGGACATTGTATTTTGGGTGAACTTGAGTCAGCAAAAGGGGCACTGACTCAGGCAACGACTTTAACATCAGACTTTTCCCATTGGGGCTCTATCTCTCCATCGTTAGGGAAGTGTATCCAATCCTTGTGACCTTGCCAGGTGCGTGTCCTCTTGGTCCAGTAATTCTGGCTGTGGGGGAAACCTGTGAATATTCTGAGCGTGTCAGAAGAGTAAGTTTGACTGCGAACCATCAGCATTCGGTTATCTATTGCGTGACGTATTGACTAAACGGGCATTAGGGGTACAAAGGGGTCATGTGCATTTGATCGCTGGTAGTCCCCCTTACCCTGATATGGCGATCCTGGAAAACCCGCAGCATTTTTAAGGAATTTAGGCTATTGACGGACACATATGGTTTGGTTTATGAGGAAAATTGGAGCATAAGAATTGTAATAGTTCATGTTCATGATATGTTGATGCTGATGTTTATGATGATGCAGTTTTAGTTGTTGCGGTTGTGCTTTTGCAGATTTTGGGGAAAAGTGGGGCTGTGTGTCCGACCGCGGATAACCACCCAGATTTTACCATTTTCGTTTCATAGAGGCGAACGCGACCTCGCTTTCGGCTAAGCATTTGTTATCATACGAGGAGTGAAGTCAAAACTGACTAACACTCCTCTCTCATACTTAACTGTTGGGAACTGAAGGAACAGGGGAGGTGGGAAACAACAGTGTTTCCTCCTCCACGGTGGTGAGCAGGTTTGAATCAATAGTGATTCATCCACTCATCACCACCACAGTGGTAGCTATTGTAGTGGAGGAGTCAATTGTGATTCCACCCAACAATAGCTACCCTGTATTGCATTGGACAAGGGTGAAACAATAGTGTTTCCCCTGACCTAGCAATTGTTCTTGAGGTAACCAACTGGGGCGATTCAACTGTGATTCCCCCACAAAGTATGAACGGAACCAGGCTAAGCATTAAAGCAAAATCAAAGCAAAAGCATACAACAATTAGCACAACCGCACACCACACAAAGCAAAGCACACACATGCAACACAACATTAGGTCATACTAGTTTTTGCTTACATCATAAAGTATGAGTAGCTAGTACTAGTAAACGGCAACTACAGTCAACAATTAACAGTTAATTAGTGTCAAGTGAAGAAAGTGTAGCAGTTTGTATAATAACAGAGGTTATTAGTACAAATATAAGGAATTACCTGTAAAT
Organism: Orchesella cincta; assembly: GCA_001718145.1. Taxonomy (NCBI): domain Eukaryota; kingdom Metazoa; phylum Arthropoda; class Collembola; order Entomobryomorpha; family Orchesellidae; genus Orchesella; species Orchesella cincta. The sequence continues at coordinate 23,632 of LJIJ01002726.1, forward strand.
AACAGGAAAAAATTACAGAAAATTGAGAGACAGTTTTAGAGAAGTAGTGCTGAGTAACAACTGTGTTTCTCACGCTATTTGCTAGCATTTGTATATGCAACTGAGTGGAGGAGTAACTGGTAACTGGCTCTGATGACATCCAAAGAGTGCAGAATTTGATAAATTCTGGAGCAACCATTCTGAGTGGACCACGCAGAACCAGAACACCCCCGACAAGTTCAACAGCAAATAGCGAGAAGCAAACAAAGAAACTGGTTATCCCAACAATTACTACAGCAACAACAGAGAAGGTTGTGGATTTCGAACTCAACCCATTATTGTTTGAGGCACCTTTTGGGAATTTAACTCAAGAGGAAAACTTAAGTCAACCCAAGTCAACGGAAGTGGATGCTGAGGGGAAAGAAGATTTCCTTGACGCTTTTGATTCTCAAGACCAGTCGACTTTACAATGGAACCAGATATTAAAGCAGAGGTGCAGCGGATGATTGATCGTTCATTAACTGCCCTCAAAGCAGACAACTTCATACTGGAAGGGGACGACATTATCAACTGAAGCAATGAATCATCTACTCTCTATTTTTTTTT
>LJIJ01002727.1:0-24209 GCA_001718145.1 Orchesella cincta
TTTGTTGAGAGAGACTGGTCTTTAGCTTAGGGTTAGGTATTAAGTATGGAAACTGATTTAACTTTTTCACTTCATGACATAATATGCATGAAGGGTGCTTGACACGTGCGTAACTGTACGATCAATTTAATTCAAATTCATAAGCAGAAATGAAATGTTTCAGTTCGGGCAGGATGGGAAAAGTATCGAGTTTAAAACGAATGCGTTTCTTTTTTACAATTTTTTATTGGCACACGTCATTTAAGTATTAATAATCTGTAAAAGTTTCCTTCATGCTCTGCATGATGAAAGTGATAAATTAAAATCAAAACGGATCTAAATAGAGTTCAGAAGAAGTATCTCCAGCATCACTAGTTCTACTGTTTGCCTTACATGTAACGCTACACATAAAACATATAATACTAATACATTTTTGCTGTTTCTCTATAATATCATTATCTATTCATGTCATAAAGTTACTAGTTAAAATTTTACACTCGACCGATCAGCATTGTGCTTCCATAATCCAATCCATATTGTCCTTGTTGTCAATGTTTGTATCTTTCATCATTCAATGCTTTGCTTACTCACTCTTCTCATTCTGGTGCATGCCGTTGTTACTGACATTGGCATTGGAATGGGAAGGATTGATAGGATTATTATCGGCAGCAGCAGTCGCAACACCACAGTCCATCTCGAAAGGGTCAACGAGCGAGTCAAAATCTCCAGCAGCAGAAGATGAGCAGCTCCCATTTGAGCCTCTACCACCACCACCAGCAGTACCACAACCAAGGGATGATGAAGATGAAGTTGGGGAATGGACTTCTTCCTTAATTCTCAACATCAACACATTGTTGCATGACAAATGAGATTGTTGTTGTTGTTGGCTATGATAGTGTTGCTGTTGATGAGAATTTTTTGACTGACTGACATTTCCTGTCATTTTTGTCACTTTCATTTTTCGACTTTTGGGTTTCCCCTTGCTTCCCGATGATGAGAACTTTGTAAAAGTGGCTCCACTAATCTTGGAAGTTCCAGACTCTGCAGCCCCGTCGCTAAAAATATTCCCAAACATTTCATTGCAGGCCATGCTAATCCCATGAGAATTATTATGGTTGCCACTCTTGTTGTTGAAATTATTAAAATGACAAGAACTGTTGAAGCTTTGTGATGAGTAGAGAAGCTTGTTGTTTTTGCTGCTGTTGTTATTGCCCATGGTCATAATATTGTTGTTGTTGTTGTTACTTGACTTGTCTTGCCACTCAAGAATAGAGGCAAGAAGACGAATGTAGCGAATTGCCAATCGGAGAATCTCATTTTTTGATAGTTTACGATCCGGAGGATGGGTCGGGACGAGGCGACGCAACTCTGCAAATGCACCTGACACATTTTGTTGTCGCCACCGCTCTCGGGTATTTGTGAATACTTTGCGGGGATGCCGAGGTGAGTGTCCTGATGATGATGAAGGATCAAGCGAATAAGATGATGGGGGTGAATCTGGTGGGGATGATCCAGTGGCAAATATATCGCCAGAGTTGGATTTTGTCTTGATAGAAAGTGGACCCAGATCCGGGTTTGCCTTTCGAGAACGGCTTTTGCTCCTTCCGTCTTTGCCCTAATTGAAATAACACACGAATCCGTTATTTTCTCTACATGAACTGAATTTGGGGCACACTGAAACTCACACGCAAAAACCTCAAGAGAATGGCAACTTATCTTACTGATTTTAAACAAGGTACCTTTTCTTTCATGTCGTCATCTTCTCCATCCATATCCACCTCACCGGACGAACAAACATCTTGACTTCTGCCCCCAGAGGAAGGGCTGATAGCGCCTGTACTCAGCAACTTGTTTTTCAATGCAGCTATTTTTGAACCCAGGGAATGTTCAGCATTTAAGAAAGATGAGCTGGAACCCGATCCAGGTTTTCTCATTGCCCCAGATGATGTGGTTGTACTGGTGACTGATGGTCCTTCCACATCCCAGCTATTGTTATCGTTGATGCCATTGTGGTGGTGACCACTAGAGTTGAAGTCGAAATCCATAGTGTCCACAGAAATATCCGAATCTAGTTCCTCATCCGAGTAGTCTAGCATGTCGTCCTCGAGAGAACAAGCTGATGAGGATCTGCCTCCCCTGCTAGTTGCTCTGATTATTCCACTATTACCACCCCCACTTATTTGATGATGTTGGTGATGATGAGCTAAACTCAAATCTTGACTGTTTGAGTCATCGGGAGAAACTGTGCTCCTTGAAGGGTCCAACATCATTTTATATGGATTAGTCGTAGACAAGGATCTTTCAGCCTTGGTATCAATCTGACTGAAAACTCCTTCCGACCTTTTCACTATGAACGGAAGGATGAAGGATAAAATGGAATTGGAAAGATTGTAAAGTATTTCTGACGTGGCACAATGGTTGTTTTTGTTTTAACAATCCACTTACTTACATAAAGTATATATTTCGACTGCAGGTGTACATTTATTGACGCATATTTTAAAAAATCAATCGTTCTCAGTGTTCGGAGTGGCAATAAATGGCATGACTGCAATGGCCGGCATTATTGACATTTGCTGACAAATAAGGAATTTTTCGGCAATTTGACAATAAGTGTCATAATTACTTAAAAATTTTAATTTAATTACAATAGAGCTATGTCTATGTTTTCATGTTCCGTAGTACACGAGACTAGCATTAACTAAGATGTGATCATTTAAAAGCTTTAAATTGATTCTCTGCCATGTCATTGGACATACACGGACATATGTATTTATATATGGAAATATTACCAAATAGAACACGTCAATATTGTCAATTATAACCAGTCAGTGGCAAAATACCAATATTGCCGGCAAATTCCGAACACTGATCGTTCTGGAACTTTATTAACTTCCGTCAATCTTTATGAAACTAGAAAATCTGGATTTTTCACAGCTCTTCAAACAGTTCGGCTACTGATGTGATACCAATTTGATTATTAATATCGACTGCATCTCGTTCAACCTCTGACTTTTTTATGGAATAAAATTATACTGTATGGACTGTTTGCTCATTTAAATTCAAGAAAGGAGCTCCTACTACAAACAAGCCAAGGTTTACTGTTATCTTGTTCTTTGTTGTTGGAGATAAAAACATGAAACAAAGTACAAATGTCTTTGGTCCACAGAATTATTACTATACTCCACTTCTCAAATATTTATCTTTCCTTTGACACTCTTACAAAGCATTAAACGTTTTACAAGTTGGTATTTAGTCGACATTACCACTATTAAACATTTGCCTTCTTGTTCTCAAAATCTTTTTCAAAGAAATTTATGTCTTCTAACATTCATGTTTACTCGATACTCGCTCGTTAAAACACTTGTGTAAACTTCCAATACTATAATTAATTATCGTAAATGAGTTTGATAAAAAAATTAGACAATTAATAATATAATGTAAAATTACACAAGCTCATAATCGTAAATAATTAATTTTATTTTTTCCAATGTTCGAACGATGGGAAATATTACAAGTCTGTACACACGTTGAAGAAAAAATTCTTTACCAGTCTTTCTTCGGTTAAGGACAATGAAAGAATGAACCAAATATTTTGCTCCAGCTTCAGCTCTTCCAGAGTCAAAAAGTGATATGCCTGGCTAGACTCTTGGTGAAAATAAATCCGTGAGTGTTTGCTGTAGATAAGGGGAAGCAATCCCATTTAATACATACTCAATTTCACTTTCTACTTCCCAGAGACCAGTCAAAACCTGGAATTTTCAGTGCAAGAGTGGCAAAGTCGTTCCAAGAGTATCAATTTCAGATTAGCCTATACAAACAAATCAAAAGTTACAAGTTTACTTTTAACAATGTGGTTAGCCTTACTTTTCCCATTCCATTCTATTGAAGCTCGCACACGACTTTCAGGAAGGAACTACTATGTAGAAAGTACAATAAATATATTGCTAGTGCTCTTTCCCCTGCTTTTCAACAGCTCTGGAGTTTTTTAAGCATCCCATCAGCATATTATCTTCTTTTCACAGCGACGGCATCATCACATCCTTATTGAGCATCGTTCTCATCAGTCCCTGCTCCCTCCTCCCTTTGCCTTTCACTCCAACCAACAGTGTTCATAAGGAAATTTCGGTCGACCAACTTCCCTTGATCGTGCCAGCAGTGCCAGCAGCACCAGCCCTCTTTTCCCATCATCTTCTTTTTGTATTTATCCATTCCTCCAGAAAATGTTACAGTGAATTGTATGCATTTACACGTATTCCACACGCGTGCTCACACGTGCCTTCACCATCACACCATCAAAACTCAATACAAGAGGAAAAATTGAAACGTATTTATCCAGGAATCTTAACAATCTATGTAAATGGATTAATTTTTGGAAGTTGCTTGACTTGGCATACATTTTAAGCTCTTTGTGCTTATTTTGTTCACGATTGATTTTTCAAGTGTGCAAGCCATAATTTGTTGAGAATTTATGAAGTGTTTTATATAGCATGTCTCATTTCGCCCCGGAAGCTAAGCGCACCACCCAATCGAGTGAAGAAATAATGTCAAGTCATATTTTAATGCCCAGTTGGTCTCCCAACAGGATTAATTTCTCCTTCATGTAATTTTTACAGATTTAAATTAAAACTGTCTTAAAATTAATGAAAATGATGATGTATGCACCCATAACAGCCACTGTTAGATCACGCTTCCTTCGTCCAAAAGCCGGTTCATTCCGTCATCATAAGGTTTTTGAGAAGAACAGGTTATTTTCTCATGAAAATGGAATTTGAATAGTTTTTTGTTTGATGTGTGCTCTATCTCATTTTTTTGTTTACGAGGGTGAAAAAAGTTCACAACAAAGTCTGACTTGTAGCCATCAGCTCATTCACATTCAAGAACAATTTGCAACAAATGTTAATGATCTTTTGCAGTAACATTTTTAAAGTTAACACTGTTAAAGGTAGGTACGCAGATTAGGTACAGCGTTGCTACTTTACTCTTTTGCCAACATCCATGTAGGTCTTCCCCAACTAAAATATTTGCAATTTAGCCTAACCTAACACAGACATAATATAAAATGCGAAACAAAAGGGCTCTCATGAAAAGACAATGCACGTGTCTCACGAGTTGCGTAAGCCTGCTCATTTTCAACTCAATTTCTAAATACTCTTTTGCCTACGGTTTTGATGTGCTTATTTAATCAATTCGTTTGTTAGTGTTAGTGACCAGCTCATCTTCTTTTGACTTGGTTTGGCCTGGCCTTCTTTTTCACTCTTATGTTGTACAATAGTTAACGAGATCACATCATATCACATCACCAGACAATTATCTCTTGCAAACAAGAGGGGTTGAATGGTTTTAATGATTATTTTCGCTTCAATTAAAATATTTTATTTCTAAAATGCTAAGTAGGTATAGGTATACATAATTTTGTTTGACATGGATGAAAAATACTTTTCACAAAAACAGTTGGAAAGAGGGGCAGACACCTGCAGAGGGACATTTTTAAAGAAAAAAATCAAACAAGTGGAAAATTTTAATCTTAAGATGGTAGTTGTAAATTAATATCATTGACCATGCAAACAAGGAACCTAAAACCCAAATAGAAGCTTTACCATAACTTTAACTTGCAGTTTTACAAGTCAGTTCAAGTCACAAATGCCATTGGAATGCTCATGAGCTGCATTACAGGAATGAGAAATGGATTAATTATGATTATCTATGACATGACACCTGACATAATGAGTCTCGTCGTATATCCTACAAAAATCAGCTTCCCCAGAAGAATACCAAATACAATAGTCAAAACCAGAACTGATCCAATCTGCAATTTTAACAAGAATTGGTTTTGCCTACTGAATTCCCAGCATGTAGAATGAACGTTTCAAGAATGAAGAAAATTTGGCACACAGGGATTCCCAAAAAAAGCTTACTCTTGACAAGTAAATGTTTTGAGACAAACTTAAAATTATGGGCATTATGGCTTTCTCAAGCAGGTTGCAGGTAACCCATACATTTTCACAGACAGCTTGGCGTTTTAAATAAAAAATTGCTTGAAAATAAATACCGCTATTGTCAATATTGTCACAGAATCTCTAAAACTTGAAATAGTAATGATTGAAATGAAACCGGAAAAGGTCAAACCTGACTTTGGCTGGATACCTATATTTGTATGACCTGTGTATAAAAATAGGCATTTTCAGCATATTATTTATGGGGGCATAAAACTGAGATTTTCTGTTCCTGAAAACCATAAAGAGTCTCTACAATTACACCGCCTCGTGTACAACAAACAAGTAATTCATATTCATGCCCATGTTAATTGACAAGGCCATTGCCAATGCCAATACCCTTTTAGCAATCTCATTATTAAAAGCCATTACAATGATCCGCCTTCCTATTAAAAGATGAATGACAGCAAAAACCCAAACTGTTCCCGTATGCCGCACCTCATTTCTTCTACAACAATTTGAAAAAAATCATCCATATTAATAATATTTTAAGCACCCACATAGTCAACAGTTAACTCATGCCGCGATTTTATGCGGCCATTACGCGAACGTCATAAACCATCACCTTTCCCGTACATCATGATCATGATCATTTATAGAAATTCCTCTTATACTTGATTCATCTCTGTGGGAAGTCAACAAAACGATGTTTCTAAAACGAACGGGAGGATTTGTAAAAAGGACCTTGATGATAGTTCATTGCTTTTCATATCGTATCACACCCATAAAAATTCTGATAAAAATTTTATAGCTCTTGTTTTTGCAAGATAATTATAGTTTTTCTCGCTTCACCTATCCGGGTGTCGCAGTCACGATGTTTTAAAAGAAGGAAAGGTTTTTTCTATCAATAAAATGCCGCTACGACAGTGAAGACAATGCCATGATCATAATTTTTTTAGTATGCACTTCAATCCAACTATTAAAAAATTAAGCAGGTACCTATATAGTTTTACCTTATCTTCCAAAAGTCGTCAAATCGCTAACAACATCATCATGATCACCAAATCAATGATCATGTTTAGATAAAACTGCAGAAAAATGCATGTAGTAAACAGGTTTTATTGTCAATTAGTCACGCTGTCAGTTGTTGTTTTAGCTTTACCAAATCGGCAAAATATATGATCTCATCTTATCTTCATCATCATCCTCACAGGCATAAACATACAAATGTTGCATTGTTAACACAGATCATCTAATTGTTGGCGTTTTGCAGCACTTCAAAATGTATGAAAAATACACCATCAGAAGTGTGTGCATCATCCATCCCCTTTTGGCTGACAGAGTGAAAGACATTTTAATCATGACACTACTTTTTTCGCAAAATAATGCCCTTTTAACTAATTCCTGTTTACAAAAATCCTTCCCTCTTGAATTCTCATCAAATTTCTTGTTCTAACCTTTCAAGAGAAAAAAGTCATAAAACATGCAAAATCGCAGTTGTAAAGTGTTTTAGTATAAAACCACGAAAACATGTTGACTTTCGGCTCAGTCTTATTCTCATGTCACTGGTCAACAGGCCCAATTGAAAAACTTGCCAAAGGGTACTTGTCCTATCTTGATTTTTCCTTTATCTTCGCCTGTCCGTTTACTCAACGTAGTCTCTTATCTTTAATACAATCATGCAGCAGCGGAAGTCAGTGTCCCTAGTCCTCTGGTCTTTTGTTATTGTGACCCTTTTCGAACTTCATGGGTCATCATCTCAAGTAGAATCCAAGACCAAGAACATTATCGATGTATACAGTCCACCCGTCTTTGACATTGCTGTGCTCCGCAATCAAAAGCCAGTTATCGTCTTTTTTGCATCCAAGTAAGTTGTAATTTAATATTCTAATTATAGCTTGTTTTTATATAGCCACTATCTATTTTTATCATCGGAACCAGCAGCTATTATACACGATAATATCTCATTTCAAGGAGATCAGATTGCATGCCAAATGAAGTGATAAATAAGTTGTAGTCACCTTTATTTAACCAGTAGGTGTCCCTTTCGGCATGTGCTTTGACACTTTATTATCACCCATAAAGTGGGAAAATTTGCACAAATTTTTGAGTAAAAAAAAGATGACTATGACATTGATTCAAATCAACGTATATTCTTTTTCAGTCTTATTATTCATTTCCTGTTATAAAAGATTCTGATTAGCGATCATAATCGCTGTAACTATTAAAGGAATTATTATGTTGCACAAGATATGCAAACTATTTATCGCAATCATTATGCAAATTTCCTGCAGTTTATGGCGTAATAATGCACTTGTTGACTTGTTAGCCTTCACAGGTATAAAGTTGATTAGGGGTCTAATGAGTGGGAATGAGTTATTTTAGTTCTTCGAAATTCATAACTTTTTTTTGTATTTTTTAGACAATGCATACTTTGTGAGAGGATGTTGAGCAAGATCGAAGCACTGGCTCAGGATGAGTACAGCGAAGACTTGTACTTAGCCCGTGCTGATGTGGATCGATTTCCTGATCTAATGGAAAGGCTCGGTGTGTCCAAAACTCCTACTGTGCGAGCTTACGTTAAAGGAGTCATGACGGAAGAAGTGAGAGGATTGAAAATGCTTGAAATCTACGATATGCTGGAACGAGCAGCAAAAGTTGGAAGGGTTAGGGAAGCATTCAGGAATAAGTTCAGTGGCTGATCTGAACAAGATGATGATAATAAAATTAAGCTGAAATATATTTATATAAAAAACTGGATTTTTCTTTTGCAAAATTCGATCATTGAAATAAATAAATAAAAATTTAATTTACAAACAAGCTGTTTACATTTTAATACGCGATGATTTGTTGACACATTATCAAAATTTACAAATTGAGATGTTGCTGAATAAACTGGCACCGCATATTTTTCTTGTCTCTTTCAATCATAGGGTAGAACAAATAGAATGCACATCTCCATATAAGCCTTATGGAGTGTGATATGTCGATTTTTTGACATCATGGCGTACCATGTTTCCATATAAATTACAAATTTTTAACTGAAATGGATGGTGGTCTAACTGAATATTGATATCGGCAAGTTCTGAGCTCGCATCGGATTGTAAAGGATTCTGTACAGTTACTAAAGAGACATGGTACGGCAAGAGTAAAAAAATCGACATATATTTCAGGCTTGATCGACCTTCTAGTTCTATTTAAGTTCTTTGCTTTCAATTAACACGTTTCCACTCGTTGATTGACAATTGAACGAAGGGTTAAATTGAAGTACGCACTTGATTCACCTTTGTACAGGGAAGTCTGCTGATATTCTGGGACGTAAAAATGCTAATTAAGAGAATGGTTGAAACAACTCCTTTTAAGACAGGTAGACACGTAAATAACTGGAAAAACTTGATGTTTCCTACACTGATGACTTGGGGTAAGCGTTAATGCATTCATCTATTCTCTGACATCATATATTAAGAAAATAATGGCCTTTTTTATTCTACGAAACTACTGAAAACGCAATTTACGCAAAATATGTTTCATTACTGGATAAGTGGATAATACCTACTGGTACTTTTTTTCCCATAACGTACAGCCATTTCATATAATCACCTTGCTGCTACCTGGAATTAGTTTGCCAGTATCAATTTATTTAATGCTCTTCGTGATGAACAGATATTGAACAAAAAGTTTAAGGTGGGGCATTCTGAAACTTTATAATCTCCTTTTCCCAGATAAACAAAGCCGTAAATGGAATGGATTAGATGTCATTATTGTTGAATAGAAATATATTTCAGGATACGTAGAAAATGAAGAATTAATTTCACATAAAATTTAAACAAATGTATTCATCCGCATTCTCAGAACATTTAAGGTATATAAAACTCAAGTCACACTAACAAAAACTCAATCAATCAATCAGAAGCTTAAATCTTGTAGTTTTTTTCTTTGACAGTAAATACAAATATTCATATAAGCAAAACAAATTAAAAATCGGCTCTTTATTTTAAACAGAACAACGATATAATATGCTGATTGACGACAACAAAGTTTCATGGAATTCTTAATTTATATAAATACGATACTAGGAATAGGCAAAGGCAGTTTAATAATTGCCAACTATTCTATAATAATATCGACGATTAACTTGATTACAAGTTTGCAGGTTGGGCTTTGATAAAAAATAGTTGCGAGCAGAAATTAAATTTATAAGTTTGCTCTTGCTCATAGCAAATTTTTCAGATGGATTTATGAGCAAGTTTTTAATTTTAGCACGTATACGATGTATATGCACTTCATGACATTTATACACATGTCCGTATACTGATGCTGATGTCTTGATGTCGTTAGAGTTGTCGTACAACAAACCAGCATAAAAAAGTATTTACAGGAGCGAAAGGGGAGGAGAAGTGCTTACAAAATCACCGTTGACCTGGCCGGATCGCTCACTGTTCATCTTCACCTGCTCAAGTGAACATCTGAAAAGAACTTATTGCTCAAGTTAGTTCGCCAATATAATTTACTGTGGGACTCTCCTTCCTCCTTATAATACAGAATGTCTCGTCACTCTCTTGTTTTGACTGGGGCTGTTGCCGCAGCCGTTGTCCTTTCTACCATTGTCATGGTCAGCTCCCCAACTGGGGTCTCGGCACAAGGTACCAAGCCTGCTGTTGTGGATATCAAGACTAAGCTGCTGTTTGACGTGGCTGTGATGCGGAATAAGAAGACGCCTTTTGTGGTCTTTTACTATTCTTCCAGGTAATTGTTTTGAATTCCTTTATAATCAACGATTTTACTTGAAGTAATTAACAATAATGTTGGCGTTCTTTAGTGAATGTGTCCCATGTAAATGGTCTCTGTTGCCAATGATCGAGAAAATGATTCGCCGGAAGGGAGACAAACTCAACATGGCCATGGTCGACTTTGACAAAGTTCCAGAACTTAAAGAAGATCATGGAGTCAATGTGATTCCTACCATTATGGTCTTTTACAAGGGAGACGTAATGGACGTGGTCGAGGGCAAGAATTGGGTGAGTTTAAAAAAAATTATTTCACATTAATATTACGAAGGGGTCCTTCAAATTTTGATGTAATTTTTACAGAGTCCCATTGTTGGATTGGTGAACAGAGCCGCCAAATTATCGGAAACTGCGTAGTGATCTATAACATTATGAATATCGTTACTTCATATTATACATATTTATTACCTCCCGATGGTTTTACAAAGTTGTTGTGATTTTATGAATTTCGAACTCAATAAAAAATTACTCCCAAGAAAAACTTTACAATAAAGCAGAAACAGAACAAAAAGCGCTAATTGTCCATCAAAAATAAATTGCATCGACGATGGTTTAATTAAGGGGCAATGTGGAATATGAATATATTTATTTCTTGAAATTATTGTAACAGTATCATGGACTCATATCTTTTGCATTAAATGTCCCAAATATAAAACATTTGCAGCAATGTAGAAAAATTAAAAAACTCACAAAAGATGGACATTATCTCAATTTTCATCCTGCAGCAATACCCACTTGGCTCATAAGCTTTTTTCGTCTTTCATGAAAATAGTATCCGAAAACGCATGTTCAGAATCGCCTTGAACAAATCCCATCTTTTTGTAGCCAAATTTTTCAAGGTAGTTTTGAACTTTGGTCGTATCATCATCATCATCAAATTTATTAGAGTGTGTTCCAACACTAATAACCTTTAAAACCCACCAATATATAGCGTATATAGCCAATTTCAACGTTCTATTAGTCTTCGAAAGCAATTGCTATTTGAATAAAAAGGTGCTAAATTGTACCTTAACTGATAAAGTATCAAATGGGATAGTCTCCAAAACTCCAGGAATTCCTAAGCTTAAATAGTCCACTTCCAACTGACCTATAGCCAACAACAAAGAGTGCAATGGTAAGCATTTGTCTACAACTGGATTGTTAGCTAGCTCAGTGGCATTTGATTCCTCCGATGACAAACAACACGTTGCTACCCATGCGTTTCTTTGTTTGGAAAGCAATTCTTTCAATCGAGTCGGAGCAACTTCTACCAACAATCCTGTCCAAATGTTCTCCACTTCTAATTGAAGCGTATTTGAAAAAGACTCCCCATCATATGCCCAAGCTTCGACAAAGAATCCGTAAGTCTGGTTACACATACAGAGATTAAATACACCAAGTCATACAAGAAACACTAAAAACTAAAACAAGAATGCATGAGGAAATTAAATTGCTACTTTATTTTTCAACAGATTCCGCACAAACTCAGTAACTGGGCTCTTCCAAACGTTCTGGGCCAGTTTACGGATCCTTGTTGCCACCTCTATTGGACCAAAAGGAGGTGGCTTTAAGTGATTGTCCGAAATTGTATCCAGGTCTTGTTCAGTTAAATGACCAGGTTTTCCATTATTTGAAGCCACAAGTTTGGACCATGCGGTGGTAGTATTGTCCTTAAATTCAAAGGCGAAATGAGGGTACTTTTGATTGGATTTAAAAGTATTAAATATGCAATCAGCTCCTTACCGAAAGTTTATTTTCTGTTTTCATGTACACAGCATCATGAGTGTAGTCTTCTTTAGTGTATTTCATCATTTTGTAGCCGTGACCTTCGAGCAATTTTGTGATTTCGGACTGATCGCCTTTGTTAATTTCAACACTGATAACCTACCATTTTCATTAACATTGAAATACAGCAGTTATCTATTTGATACTAATAAGCTGCCATCTACACGGCATCAATATTTGATTGGCTTGGAAAATACATATAGAATAATATCAATATCGCATTCACCTTTATAGAAATTTTATCAAATGGGATAGTTTTCAAAATGTTCAGTTCAGGTCCATCCACGTCGACGCTGAAGTAGTCGATGTTTGTTATCCCGATAGCTAGCAACAAGTAGTGTAGAGGGTAACACTGAACCTCAGAGCCTTGATGGTAATTATCATTCCTACCTAGTCCTAAAAAGAATTCTTTAATATGGCCGACTGCGGGATATGTCTTATGACCTCTCATAATCCGCTTAAGGATAGAGAACACATAGTTAGTTAATATTTTACAGGTAGCAAATTCAAATGCTATAAAATTCCACGAAATCCCACGTATATCATACTTTGGTAGCATATGGAACCGGTGATAAGCAGCAGCCGGCGACCCAAGCGTTTCTTCCTTTCTGGCGTAAATTTTTCAGAGCGCCTGGAAGACCTTCTATCAGCAATCCTGTCCAGCCTGATAACAGTTCCAATGAAAGCGTTGTGGACAAAATCTCACCGTCGTTGGCTCCGACTTCGATAAAAAATCCGTTCTTCTATTTAGTGAAAGCAGTCTATTTGTATATATACTACTTTAGTATACATTTTTGCTACATTTAACTTACTTTGCCTTTCAGAAGCCTGTGCACATAAGATGTAAGTGGACCTTTCCAAACCTCCTTTCTTGTTAAATTGAGCTGATCTTTTGCAGATGGAGGTGTCAGATACTGTTTCTTCATCATATCTATATCCTGTTGGGGTATTGTGCCATTGTTCTCGAAGGACAGCGAATCTGTGGACGGTAACGTTGTAGTGAAATTCCATGACCCCGACTTTCCTTCAACTTCAACGCGTTTCTGGCCATAGACACTCATCCACGGCCCTAGCTTGTCGTTATTGTAGAGACTTAGAATGGCGAAAGCTGACAGGAGAGATGAAGGTAGCAGCAAGCACAAAGCTGCTTTCATCGCACTCAATTTTAAAATATCCATGCTAGTCCAATGCATTCAACTATTGAAATAATTTAAGTAAAACCCAATTTCTCTCATACGAGTACTTTCAGATGAAGCACGAATTCTGTTATTTCAACTCTTTGGGGCATTTATTTTCTCGAGTTAGTGCAGGGCAGGCAATTAATACATGCTATAAGGGAATCACAATATTCACAATTTTTTCAAATCTTGTGCCTGAATTCGTACATGCGTTACCTATACGGTTTTCTATTGATAGATAAGTGACGATTGATCATGTGACCTTGAAGGGTTTTAGTTTAGATTGATTGATTCGTCGATTTTATTCTTGAAGAAATCCATTTGGTGATTGTTGGGAAGTTAGATCTTCCACAGAAATGCACATTTTGGAAATAGTCGATTGGATAAGGTTTACGAAATAGTTACTTGATAATCAGTGGTGATAATGAAAGATGCAAGCCAATGATAGACTGATAGAGTGATGCATAGAACCATGATACCATTCAAGATTCAAGGTGAAACTGCATTATATCAGGACAAAATTCCAGGTTCGTTAGCCCTTGGCCAGCAGATACGCTGTCAGATCTGGTTAGACTGCAGTCTGTATTAGTTTTTCATTCAAAATGTTGAGTATTGAGTCGAATATTTATAATAATGAATTTACGATTCGTTAGTTTAATTCAGTTCTGTACAAATTCATGTATCACAAAATCATACTTACACTTACACACTACATAATGTCATGTACATAAAGCCTATAATAATATACTTCACCCCTTCGTCACACAGAACATAATACGCTTACTTATGTTACCGGAATTCGAAATGTATGTATATCATGCTTTACATAAAAAACTTCATTGAAACGCAAAAATTAAAATGACAAGAGGGACTAATATCACAAAGATGAGATACAAATGTGCTCGTGGCTTGCATTCTGTCTCCACAACGTACACAAGATTTGAATTATTGTGAACGGCTGGTGGCTGTGGTACCTTTACTACAACCTACATATTAGTAAAAGGAAAAAATATTTAAAAACTGGAACATAGGGTTTTTAAGTGTGTATAATATTATTAAAAAGTTTGATACCTTTTGTGACGACGCAAAACCAAATGAGATCTGACATTCCATTACATCAGTACAATTCTCTACCGGCTCTGGAAGCTTATACTCCACCTTTTGCAGTTCAAACTTTGCTCGTATAGAATTTGTATATTTTTCATTCTCCGATCCAAAAATGAAGTAGTAATAGTCCCCTTCTTTAACACTAAACTCATAAACATTTGTCTCCAGGCCTGGAAGATTCTTTGTTAAATTGAGATCCTCATAGCTGCCCTTACTTGTGCAGTCATCCTCCTGGGGTATTGTGAAACTTGCTATAACGCCTTCACATTTAAGTAGCGCTTCTTCACTGCTCGAGAAACTGGATTCCGACTCTGAGTCAGACCCATCATTCGGAACCAGGGTGTCATTTAGCACACCCGAATGTTGGTTGTGTTGATCCTTCCAAATAGAATCTGGAGTTTGAAAGGGTTTGAGATCCACAACCGACAAATTCTTTCGTGGCTCCTCGTCCTCCAAAATGGAGTTGTCTTCAAATGCCCCATTTTCTCCCGATTCAGTGTCCGGTCTAACATCAATGGACCTTCGACTTCGGTGAATTACTCCGTGCTCTAATGAATCTGGAGTGGTCTGCTCAGGCTCAGCATCAGTTTCATTTTGTAGAGGATTTGTGTCAGTGGTAACTGTGATTTCACGAAGTGTTGATTTCTCAGTGCTACTACTGTTCAGCAGCATCCAGTCCTCTAACGTCTTTTGAAGCTGGTCCCTGTTGTTGGGATGCGTCTGAAGATAGCTCTTTAGTTTTGAGAGAATTGTCAAATCATCTTGAGAAGCTTGGATTTCTTTCGATTTACCAGTTGTAAATTTCACTTGTCCGTTTCTGAACCTGGCATTGACTTCAACTGAAGTTGAGCCTGATACTTCATCAGAGTTTCCTGCAGAGTCACCTTCTCCCACGTATGCACAATATTTCATGTGCTTATTTCCGCGGACAATGAGCACGGTTCCACCTTTATACCTAGAAGTAAATTGGTGTCATTAATTCTGCGTACATTTTATTATCAGCAGATTGATTATTTTCATAATTATTCTAAACTAAGGTTTACCTAGCGCATGTTCGTACTCGGAACGTAGATCCAGGTAATAAATACAGGCCCCAATATTCTTTTTGATCATCCGGAATCTTCATGTTTTGATCAACTGTCAAAGTAGTGGGCGTATCGAACACATTTGGTTCTCCGTGTGTGACATATGCTGTGAAAGACGCATTCATACGAACTGTTTCTTCCTGTTATACAAACAACAAATGAATCATAATGTATAGTATTCGTATTGTCCTAATATGCGTGTAAAAACAGTTTATGCCTTCCATGTCTCCTTTTCTGATATAAACATGAGTAAAAAATTTGACTTCCAAGCATAAGACAAGCATCTTCTTTCACACAAAGCAATATACACGTGTACTACGCGTTAGTCAGAACGAAGTGAATATCATACACGGGCAAGTAAACTGGTGAGGTGGTTGAACTTGCTCCTAGCTCGCTTTTACTTGGTATACACTCGTTAATGATATCCTTCAAAATATTCTGCTTTACTTTCTCAAATTTCCTTTCTCATGTTTTTTACATATGTATGAATAATGTTGTCTTCATGTTTGATTAAACCTTTTTATATATAAGGTCTGAACTGTCATACTACACTATTGACACACTGCCAAAAGTTGTTCCGCGATAGGAGGAAAATGTAGACTACGGAAATATTATTTATTAGGAAATGGAAGCGGAATCAAAATGCTTGGAAAGATAAACGTGTATACGTGGCGTACATTTCATGGCAAACATACTTTATGCGTACAAATCAACAGGTTATACCCACCTCACACCAAGTGGTAGAAATCCTCTCATCCAGAACTCTCATATCTGATGGATGAATAACGTAGGAACTAGATCCGTAAATCACAAATCTCATCAAAAGAGGTATAGAAATGAGTAGGGATGGCACAACTATGGCCATTGTGCAAAATATGCACACTCTCCTTGGTCCTTTCCATTTTGAGTGGCCGTCTGGTAGAATGACAAAAAATAATGTTTTAATAACATCGCACAGTTTTGCACATCATTTAAGGTTCTTAAAACTTTTACCGGATTCCAAAAACCCTGTACTATTCCCAATTTTATACGATGAATAATGTAACGAAAAATACTCTTCTGGATTAATTACTCTCTTTGGTTTGTTCATCGTGTAGCAAAAAATAAAATTTCAATCTGATGTATTAATTATTAGATAACCACCAACACCAACAACATTAACTCTTCCAAGGGAAAATTAGTGTCTACATTTTTCTGCAGCTACATTTAACTGACAGCAAATTCAGTTGTACTGAAAATTCAACTTGAAAATAGCAAAATGAAAATGAAAAGGCGTTTGAGACATGAGAAATTATATCAGCATTGCATGCAGATTAAATGTATCATATCAGGAGTTTTAAAATCAAATTGATAAGAATTTTTATCTGCGCATAATACCCTTTGTTAACAATTTCGGGTAGTATATCTGCATGCATTTCCCACAAACGCATTCAACCTTGTGTGGGGTTATCCGTAAACGAGCTCATTAATTGGCATTACATAAAACTGAACCCTAAAAGGGTTATTCCTTTTTATCAGGCTAATAGCGTCTTATGAGCTTAAAACCCATACCAATCTCATGCATTTTGTATACTTACCTGGAGAATGATACTGATATGTCGGGATTCCAGGAGGTCTTGCAAATGTTGAGCTTCCATACGAATTTGCCATATTTTACTCACATTTAAGACAAGCGTCAATTACGTACTTTTGCCTTGCTGGCCCAATGTTGTTAATGTCAAAAAAGCACGTGGGTGGGTTTCCTTGTAATGAAAATTTACGAGATCCACAATGTTTTCTCTTCAACAATGCTCAGTTTTCAATAAGTAAAATAAATTAAGATTTTCTAATTTTCTATTTCACTTGGGTTAGGTTCAATATTGTGCATAGAATTTATGTATAAATGAGTATTGTTCATGATCTGTTCACATTTTGTCAGAATAAGAAGTGCACACGTGTTCACAGTTGACGATACAGTCTACTTCTGTGGCAGCCAAAGACTGAAAGACTAACTCTAAACTGTGTTTGCTGAATGCGACAAAATTATTCCGGTTAAAATCTTTAAAAAATATGATTAATCAGTTTGCTCATTTAAATCAACGTCATTTGAACACAATAAATGCATACGCATGTAGTAGTTCATAAATGCATGAGTAAAGTTTGTTACGTATTTCAGTACTACATGATGTGTGCGCTGATAACGTAGAAAAACAAGGCGATAAAACGTGTTTTCATTGACAATTTTCATGTATGCACATCTCGATTTTGCAGTTCCAATGTAGTTACTCTCAATTAGTTTCATCAGTTGAACGATGTTTTTAGTCTCATGTCATGTTACATACACTCAACTTTTAGTTATCACTTCCCTTTCGTCAAAGAGTTTGGCTGCATGCACGTACACACATGTTTTATGCAATGGAATCGTCAACGTCAAATTCCTGGAAGTGTATAATATAGCTAACTTCACAAAGGCACTGATCGTAAGCGTGGATTTTATTGTCACAGGCAGTTTTCTTATGACAGGATTAACTTCTTATAGAAAATTGCAGAGCTGAACTGAATAGCTCTTCTACCTTTACATTTAGGCCTCTCGTCCATTAAAAAATGCAGCCACTTTTCTAGAACGTGCTTTCATGACATGAATTTCTTTTCCTACGCCCTTGTCATCGGTGATCACACTGATTTTATGAGATGTGAACATGTATAGAAATCGGACTGTTTTGTCTCCACAACTATAATGGTTGATATTTCTGTACTCAAAACATGCTAGGGCAAGAGTGGGCTTAAATGAGCATCTGCATCGTGATGTCCTTGAAACTTTTGCTTTTGTAGAAACTGCACAAAAATGTGTAGACTCACAGTTGCATGTTGCATGCTA
Source organism: Orchesella cincta (assembly GCA_001718145.1). Taxonomy (NCBI): domain Eukaryota; kingdom Metazoa; phylum Arthropoda; class Collembola; order Entomobryomorpha; family Orchesellidae; genus Orchesella; species Orchesella cincta. The sequence goes on from LJIJ01002727.1 coordinate 18,691, forward strand.
TGCAATTCCTATGCATCAAGATTTGTTTGACTGAAGTATGGAACACTCAATCAAAGGGATATGTAAAATGTACAATTTTATTTTTAAAATAATTCAAATTGAAAATCTTCCTGAGTGCTAGTTTTCAAACAATTATTTTTTAACAGTTAGACACCCACGCTGATATCGCTGATAATTATATTTGAGTTAACTTAACGTAATAACATGAGCACAAAATGGATTTGAATTTGTATTGAGTAAAAGCAGTATTTGAAGTTTTCTAAATTCTACTTGAATTCAAAAATACCAAATCATTGCAGCGCAGTAGTTGTGTCTATATATTACGTACCTCGTCTCTGCTCAAGAAGACTACAATAAGAATCCAAAACAAAAACATTTCAAAACCATGTATGCATGCTAGTGCGTATGAGATGAGATGCAAGCATGATCTATCCGTATGCACGCTTCATTCTAACTTTATCCTTTACCAAAAGTGTCTATGCGTTAATTCAACATTACATAGGTACTCTGTGTTGTAGTTCTTTACATCTTCATCTCTGATGCCTATGAAATGAAATAGAAGTGAAGCATCAAATTCGCTATCGTCAATGCATATGGCATGCTCACGAACCATTAGCACAAAAACCAAGCCACATCAGAAAGAAAGACATAACGCTTCTGCTATGTTATGTGATGATGACACGAGAAACTACTATAACTAATTCTCAATCAGAGAAAAGGACACAACAGCATCACTGCACTGGCATTCTCAGTTTTATGCTCAAAGTCACAAAATATTATACATTGTCTACATGAATAATATGCAATGCTTTGTAAAGATGTGAATGTAAGGCAAGGACAAAAGAAAACAAAAAACTAGTCACCATAATCACAACCACAGCATCCATACTCACATTTATAAAAATCGGATCATGCTACCATGCAAGTACAGATCAAGATATCCAGGACAGCGCAGCGTATCCAAGAAGCGATAATGCTATATGCTGTGCATGCGTAAGCATTTCTACAGCCTTGCTACTTGTATTGCTTTGTTTTCGCGTTCAGAACAGAGTATGAGTTTCTCTCAGCAGTTAGTTCAAAGTTCCGATGTCCAATAATTGAGCCCATTACATGAATTTACGACATCAAAACAAAGATAGTGTAAAGAACTACTGTGAATTAATCTTTAAAATATTTTTATTCTATGCGCTGCATAAAATTAATAAGGATAATCAGCATGTGTATATTTTGCATAATATGCAAAAAAGTATTCTTAATTCTAAACATGTATGTACTTCCGTCTTCAATGCAACATAATATCTCTTACACTTACATAACATCTTAAGACATAAATAGATGGTGATAGCGTTAATTATTTATCCTAGCTCGTTTCTTCTCCTTAGAGTCTTGCTTGCTCTGCTCTCGTCTTCTTTTTGTCAAAGTATTTCTAGGATCGTAAATATCAAACCAATCGTCAGACTTTGTGTTAGCATCCTTCGCGAGCACTTCTCCCTTGCTCTGCTCATTCTGCAATTTTCTGGCAAGCCTGAAAGAAACAAATATAATGTTTTATCAATTAAACATGGATCAAGGTAGTTGACGCACATTTGTTATTGAGAGGGAGGTTACCATGAAATATCATCCGGCTTTTCCTCCTCTTCTTCCTCTCCCTCTTCCAAATTTCCTTTAGGGTCTTCTGTGTCAGCATAAGCCTCCTTTGCTGTTTCAATCTTGCTTTTGAACTTTGCTAGTAATGCTAGTGTTTGCGCCTCCCTGTCTTCCTTCTTTGGAGCCTTTGCTTTGACTTCTTTGTATTTTTGTTGCTCGTCCATGTACTCTTTCACAACAACGTTCTCAGCGCCTAATTTCGCAGCCTTCTCTTCGGCTTCTTTGTTCGCTTTGATAGCTTCTTCCTGCTTGACATCTTTTTCCTTTTTCATTGACCGCCTTAAATCTTTGTATTCTTTTCGAATTTCATCCAACTTGCGTTGTTTTTCTAATTTTTCATCTTTGCCCAAATAATACTCTTCGTTGTCGTCATCATTATCTTCAGTTTTCGATTCCTTTTCTTTATTGCTCGACTTTGACGATTCGTTTGTTTTTGCTGTAGAAGCTTTAGCCACTACTTCGTCCTTTCGTTTTAGCTTATCCCGAACAGATTGTACGTCTTTATCTTTCCTATCCAGTCAACACAAACAAATTATTATACAAGTCACTAAAAGGAAATAACTAACTGGTTCAAACAAAGCAAACTGCAGTAACAGACGTACTTAATTTTCTTATCGTTATCTCCGTCGCTTTCATCAGCTTGGCTAGTCCTCCTACTTTTTCTTTCAGTATCTTGCACTTTCGTCTTCATCGGAGTTTGACTCTTTCGTGGATTTTTTCTTATCCTTTTTGATGGAGATGTTTCCAGAGCAGGCTGTGAGCTGAGTTTTGGATCCTTGGCTAAATCATGACTGGACTTACTCTTGCCAGAAAATTTCTTATTCACTTCGTCAACCTCTTCTTCATCTTCCTCTGCCTCCTCACCAAAGCTTAAAAGTTTATAGTTTCTGAAAAAAAACAAGCTGTTCTGTTACAAGTGGAATGAAATTAATTGCAAAAGAGCCAATTTACATGAAATTTTATTAATTTTCGGTACTTTGTCGCTGCTGATTTAGACTTTTTTTGTCCTTTTTATCATCCTTGATCTTTTTTAATGGACTCTCTTGGAACGATATCATTGAAAGGATTACTAAGGATTTTGGTCCTAACAATTTTATGAGGATACAAAGGTTTTTCATCCTGAAATATTCGAAAATAATTATTGATTTGAGATTATCGGTAAAAAATTTCATTACATTACAAGTTTGATGTTTTTTTGGCTTACTTCATCTGTTAAACCTTCCTCCAGTTTTAACATATTATAAATCGTATTCCCACCAACTTTGGCGAATATCGTATGCTTGTTCTGGAGCTCTGGCGTTTGCCCAGAGTGAAGAAAAACTGCGAACCATTGTCATCTTTTCCAGCATTGGCCATAGCCACCAATCCACGCCTCATGAATCTCAACCTGGAATGGAATTCATCCATATTCAAAACAATATCAACCAAGTCTTCAATTAACAACACGTCCATCTTAATCCTACACTACAATCCACTGCTTCCATTTTACATAATTCCAATACCTTAAACGTTTTACCCCAAATGGAGTTTCCACCCGTGCCGGTCCCCGTTGGGTCGCCACCCTGGACAATAAATCCTTTCACAAGCCGATGGAAAATTGTTCCATCGTAGTACCCTTCCATACACAACTGGATAAAGTTCCGGCATGCTTTTGGAGCTTCCCGAGACCATAATTCAATATCAATATCCCCCGCAGTTGTCTCCAGACATACCTAAAAACAAATTGCCAGTCAAAACATAAGCTTCTACTCTGTTATATTAATTATTCAAAACGACAAGAGCATCAAGTATCAATTACCTTTCCTTCCGTGGGTGGCTCCTGGATATAAATGTTACTCATCTTGTCGGTTCGACGAGTTTAATAAAACTGTCACAAACTAGCAACCAGTTCTAGTCCCAAATATTTTATCACAAAGTAAATGCCAACATGTGTCCAGTGACCAATTTTCTCCAGTCACCACTGCAGACTTATTGTCAGAAAACTTTTTGGATCATTTCACAGATTCATGTTGTTTACCTACAGCATCGATCCCAAACAAACTAAAAATCTCCTTTTTTTGAGAGATGCAAAAGCAGACCCAGTTTGTTTGCAAATGTATTTCAAACACGGCGGTCTGTTGTAGGATTGGCGAGAGTTGAGCATAATACACCGGCTGACTGAGACAGATACACTTTTCGACCTTTACGTTTAGGCTTTGCATTTGCAGCAGCAGGAAAATAATCGCTCTGTCATTTCGTTCGTCGTTCGACAACAAATCCAAATATTTAGTATTCTTTTCGTAGTTCGTATATTCACTCAGACGTTGTAGAAATAATTTAATTTGATTGGAAAATTTAGTTGGGATTTTTCTCACTTTGACAAATTCAAATATTTAGGTAGTGATCTGATTGTTTCGGAGAGTTAGTTATTTATTTATTAAATTAATAATTATTGTGGGTTGGATCTGATCCGTGTTGTAGGAGAAATGTCGCAGTCAAACGACGAGTTAGTCGCTCAGTTTAGTGACATTACGGGGGTGGATGCAGAGAGAGCACGGTTTTATTTAGAGGCATCAATTGGCAACTTCCGGTAAGTAATAATTATAATAATTGGTTTTGGTTTGAATCATTGTAGTTTGGTTGTGCATCATTTCCAATTTTGGAATGGTTAGTTGATCAGTGTGAAGGTGACAATTTTTAATTGTTGTTTCAGTTGGCTACACAGAGCTTTTATACAGAGCAAGAAGAAAATGATCAGGATGCGATGGTACAGGATCAAGATTCAGATCCTGAGGTGGATGCTGAAACTCGGCAAAGGATAGAACAAAATGTGGCTGGAATGCTTCAGTCAATGATGGCAAGTGGTGGGCTTCCATCTTCAGCAGCTTCAGGAGGAAAGCCAAAGACTAAAAAGCCGAAAGAAACAGCCTGCGCCTAGGTAAGAGTGGAATGAAATGAGTGATGTTGTCAGTGTAATTTGTGTTAAGTACACGTAGAGTGTAGAGGTCAGTTTTCACGTGTTGTTGTAATTTTAACTGTAGAACTGGTCCAATGACACTGGATGCGTTAAGAAATCAAGAATCAGATGATGAAAGTTCAGACGAAGAGATAAAGGTCAAGCCTTTTATGCTGGTGGCTCACAATCAAGTGGTCAGCAAGTGCTGGGACCTCCTCGCAAACGTGATGAGCTTGTTGCTGAAATGTTCAAGAAAGCTAGAGAGTAATATTTTAATAATATTCTAGTTAAGGACCCTTATTCGATATGCCCATAGTAAAATTCCATGATTTTAAGGCAATTTCTCAGTGCTTTTGAACGTGACCTGACCTTGAAATTGTCACATATGTAGCAAATTTTGTCTGCTTTCACATACTTCGTTAGAAAAATGGTATGTTTCTTTAAAAAAAGTTATTAACAAAATTGTGGAAGTCCGTCGTTAGGTCATTTAAAAATGCATGTAAATTTTTTGCACCCATATTAAAACAAAAATAAAAACTTTTTGAGAAACATACCATTTTTCTAGCAAACTTTAATGAAAAGTACATGCGATTTTGTACCAACAGTATGATTTGCAGAGCTAGGTCATTTCTAATTGTTTAGTTTTCATGCGAATTAAAGGAGGTCTAGTTAAGCGTGCATTTACATTGGATTTGGAGTGCATTTTCAATGTAAATGCGTGTACATATGTATGGAAACCAGTGCATTTAGGATGCCGTGCATTTTACTTGATCAAAGTCATACTTATACCAATCAGACTTCGCATTCTCAGCAGGATGTAAAACTGGCTGTATTTAGTGCGCGAACGAAATTCCACACGTGAGTGAAAACGCTGGCTATCGGAATCCGATTGCTGTGATGTTATTTCCCGAACTTTTTGTTATATATTGATAGATCT
>LJIJ01002728.1:0-24194 GCA_001718145.1 Orchesella cincta
GCGTTCTTGATAATATCCAGTTTCGTAATCGAATTCAGTCGAGCGCAGAGTATCTAGATCCTGTATTGGTTAAAGAATTGTGAGTTGTACAAGAAAACGGTTTATATGGGTTTTTGAAGCTAAATCCAAAAATATTGACTAGATTGGGTTTTGAAGCTGAATGGAAAGTATCTCTTGGGGTTTAGCTGAGGAAGACGGGGGTTGAAAACGCAACCTCCTGATTCACAACAAAAGTGTTCAATTTACAAAAAGTTGACTTCAGTTTACAACAAAAAGTTAAAAACGCTGATGTTAATTTACAACAAAAGATGATTCAGTTTACAACAAAGTTAAAAAAGCCATGTTTCAATTTCAGCAACAAACGATGATCATTTTAACAACAAAGTTAAAAATGACAATGTTTACGAACAAATGTATTAATATGATTCTTTGCTCAAAGGAAATTGTCATATAATACCAAGCCATATTTCTACGGCATGTAACATTTCTCATACTAGCATATTCATCTGCATATCAAATGTACCATGAGTACATCTCTACAAAAGACACGACATTCTTACACGTAATGCATTTTTTCCCATTTCTCACACATAATATTTTTTCGCTTTATGCACCTCCTCCACCAGACAGCGAAATCCAAAGATTTGGAGAAAATAAGCTGAGAATTTAGAGGGACTTGCATTGTTTCTTTCACCACTTAATAGTGAAATGTTCTTGGTAAGTTCTTTTTAAAACAAAAATAACATTATTAGGAGCTAATTTTTTATTTATTTAGGTTTGATGATATGACTCCTCCTCCACCAACCACAGAATCTCCATTATATACGTCTCCTTCACCAGGTTACCACCACCACCAACCAAATACTCTCCTTCATCATCCAAGTTTCGAGCTCCTCCGCTAGTTCCCAATGAATCACTAGATTTTGTTAGGAATATGAAGCTGTACCGCTCTGATCCACCACCACCTTTTCTGCTAGTCAAAGAAATTCAACTGAATTTTGTAGGAAATAAGCTGTACCGCCTTCACCCAGCCGCCAACGCAGCAACTTTGTAAGAAACAAGTCTGCCCTCCACCAGCATGCACCACCAGCTTCGGTTGCAAATCAACTGTACCTCCTCCACCAGCTAGATTTTTAGGAAACAAGTCTCCCCCTCAAAATCAAACAGTTTCCCCCTTCGCACTCCTCAAGAAAATCACTAGATTTGTAGGAAATAAACTGTACACTCCCTCCACCACCACCCTCCGCCAGCTAGATTTTTAGGAAACAAGTCTCCTCCTCAATCAAACAAGTCTCCTCCACCTCCTCAAGAAATCACTAGATTTGTAGGAAATAAACTGTACCCTCCTCCCACCACCACCTCCGCTCAGCTAGATTTTTTAGGAACAAGTCTCGCTCCATCAATCAAACAAGTTCGACCGTCCTCCTCCTCCACCGAGTCAGATTTGATTGAAATAAACTGTACTCGTCTACACCATCTCACCACCCTCCCCTCCTGCAAAGTCAAGACATTTCACTAGATAGTTGGAAATAAGCTGTACTCGCCTTCCACAAAGCGCAAAAACATCATTAGCTTTTGGCTGCAAATACTCTCCTTCTGTCAAAGCCAAGTTAACGAGGCGTCCACTCCATCCAAAGACAATCATTAGATTTGTTGGAAATAAGCTGTACTCGCCTCCACCAACAAGAAGACATCATTAGATTTTGTTGGAAATATCTCTCCTCTGTCAAACAAGTTACGAGCTCCTCCAACCAAAGAAATCGCTAGATTGGTAGAAAATATCTCTCCCCCCAACCAAATTTGTAGGAAATAACGCTCCTCATGTCAAAGAAATCATAAGATCGGTTGGAAACAACTCGCCACCACCACCGCTAGCCAAAGAAATCATTGGAAATAAGTCTCCTCTGAACGAAGAAATCACTAGATTTGTTGGAAACAAGTCTCCTCCATCACCTTCTCAGGAAAATACCCAAACACTGGTAATTTTTCATTTTAATACCCTTTCAAATATCTCATTTTTTGTGAATTAAATGAATTATATTGTTTAGGTTTGGCCATGGGTTCTCGTTCCAATCGTTCTCATTTCCTTCATCATATGGATGGTCTGGTTTTTTAGGAGAAGGAAGCACGTTCCGCTCTTATCGAGGAATTGAATATGATCAACCTCCCTTAGCACAAACCATTAGCGAGATGCTGGGGACGCTGGCGGTTCTTTTTTTGAAGCCGCGTTCTTCGTTCAGGTCCCGTTTCTGACCGCGACCGGAACCGAGACCCGACAATTTTTTGAAAAGAACCGAAGACCGGAACCGGGACGACAAAATTTTTGAAAAGAACCGAAGACCTGAACCGAGAACCGCTTGTGATTTTTCAAAGAACCGAAAACCTGAACGCGAGAACCGCAAAATAGGTCCGGTTCCAAAGCTCAAACCTGAAATGACTATCCAAAATGCTTATATTTGTTAAAATAAAGGCAAAAAAATCTTAAAACGGGCAATTTATGTCGCTTAAGATAATGTTTTTGGTTGTAATATAAACATATTACTTTATAAGCAAATGTTCATTAGATGACAGAACTGTATGTAAATTGTATATGTACTATAAACTGAAGAAGAACCGAAGACCTGAACCGAGAACCGAATGCGGTCTTTGAAAAGAACCGAAAACCTGAACCGAGACCGGCCTGCGGTTTTTGAAAGAACCGAAAACCTGAACCGCGACCGGCTGCGGTTTTTTGAAAGAACCGAAAACCTGAACCGGGACCGGGCTGCGGTTTTTGTAAGACCCACCGAAAACGCTGAACCGAGACCGCAAATAGGCCCGGTTCACAGCCTCTGACCATTAGTCAAGAAAATAAAAGAATATTCCGTAAAAACCAGTTGGCCTGATTCATTTACGTTTCATAAAAACACTACTCAACCAATTTTAGGGATAAAAGTAGCAAGGTTTTAAGAGAAGCCTCCTCACCTAGTCAATATAAACTACGTTACTCGTCTCATTTAGTATGAGATTTCATAAAACATCGCTCATCCAATGCTTTTGGGGTAGCAGAGTAGACATTCATGAGGAGCAAGGTTTGTAGAACGATACTCCTCATCGAGAAAGATCACCTCCTCTAGATAGATATCTACGAGATTGATGCAAACTGCAGCTCAACCATGTGATAGTGGAGCAAATACGAAGAGTGAGGAGAAAGTCTTAGCTGTACAAACCCATTCCTCATTCAAATACATTTCCATGATTTTTAGCATAAAGTTTACTCTACAATGTGAGCTTGAAAGTGTGAGACAAACTTGGTTTTTAGGAGAAGCCTCCTCGTTGATGTAGCTGTTTAGTACAAACCAATCAAAAATACATATTCTACTTTCACTATGATATTTGGGGTACTGTGAGTTAAATGAGGAATATATAGCAAAAAAAAAAAACTCTACCTTGTCATGTAAAAAATTATGGATAGCAAACATGCATTGAGGATCATGGGAGCAATGTTTTTTGGGGTTCTTCTCATCGATGATGATTTAGCTATAAACCAATATTCATTAGAGCTCCAAAATACACCGAATGTTCTCAAAACCTTCACTCATCATTATTGAGCATAAGATTTCGTAAAAACTCTACTCAACCATATGAATAAAGTGTAGATAGCAAAGGAGAACAAGTCGAATGGATTCTTGGGGTGATTATCGGAAAACATTGGAAGAAAGATAGCACATTTTTATTGTGTACCCCTGACAAATGCAATGCTTGTTTTCTCATAACTAACATTGTATCTTTGAGAAAAATTTATGCTTGATGAAATGTATTTTTTCTATACCTTCTCACCACCCTCTTGTGTGAGTTGTTTTAGCTAAAAAATTCCTTTTAATAGTGTCTATGAAAATCAAAAGAGGGTTCAAAAAATTCTGTAGTTGAGCTCAATCTTATTTCTTTTGTATATAGTCTATTCTCCTCATCGTCTTTGAGGTTATGCATTTTGTTAGCAATATTGGTTGAGTGAGGAAAAGTATCCAAGAATAGATACCGCCTTGAAAACGCTTCGTTATTCGTATAATGTATATCATAATATTACTTACTCTCTCTACCAAAAACCTTTAGAACACTTGTCTTTTCCATAAACAGAATGTGTCACGAGTACATGCTAGACTAAGATATGTATGTTACAAAAGATGGCATACATTGGGGTTATTTCTACATGGCGAGTTGATAATCATACCAGCAATGGTAAGCAGTTAGCACCACTTCTCAGTAATTTTGACATACATATCTAGTAGCATTTACTCGTACACATCTTGTTTATGGAAAGACAAGTGTAAATTTGGGAGAGAGAGTAATTTTATATATACATTATACGAATAACGACAAGCGTTTTCAAGGGGTATCTATTCTTGGATACTTTTCCTCACTTGACCAATATTGTAACAAAATGCATAACCCTCAAAGACGATGAGAGAATAGACTATATACAAAAGAAATAAGATTGAGCTCAGCTACACGATTTTGAACCCTCTTTGATTTTCATAGACACTATTAGAAGAATTTTTTAGCTAAAACAACTCACACAAGAGGGTGGTGAGAAGGTATAGAAAAAATACATTTCATCAAGCATAAACTTTTTCTCAAAGATACAATGTTAGTTATGAGAAAACAAGCATTGCATTTGTCAGGGGTACACAATAAAAATGTGCTATCTTTCTTTCAATTTTTCCATAATCACCCCAAGAATCCTTCGACTTGTTCTCCTTTGCTATACACTTTATTCATATGGTTGAGTAGAGTTTTTACGAAATCTTATGCTCAATAATGATGAGTGAAGGTTTTGAGAACATTCGGTGTATTTTGGAGCTCTAATGAATATTGGTTTATAGCTAAATCATCATCGATGAGAAGAACCCCAAAAAACATTGCCCCCATGATCCTCAATGCATGTTTGCTATCCATAATTTTTTACATGATGAGGTAGAGTTTTTTGCATATATTCCTCATTTATCTCACAGTACCCAAATATCATAGTGAAAGTAGAATATGTATTTTTGATTGGTTTGTACTACACAACGAGGAGGCTTCTCCTAAAAACCAAGTTTGTCTCACACTTTCAAGCTCACATTGTAGAGTAAACTTTATGCTAAAAATCATGGAAATGTATTTGAATGAGACTAAGAATGTACATTGGTTTGTACAGCTAAGACTTTCTCCTCACTCTTCGTATTTGCTCCACTATCACATGGTTGAGCTGCAGTTTGCATCAATCTCGTAGTACCCCAAATATCTATCTAGGGAGGTGATCTTTCTCTATGAGGAGGTATCGTTCTACAAACCTTGCTCCTCATGAATGTCTGCTTCTGCTACCCCAAAAGCATTGGATGAGCAATGTTTTAATGAAATCTCATACTAAATGAGACGAATAATGTAGTTTTTATTGACTAGGGAGGAGGCTTTCTCTTAAAACCTTGCTACTTTTATCCCTAAAATTGATGAGCAGTGTTTTTATGAAATGTAAATGAATCAAGGCAAACTGTTTTTCGGAATATTTTTATTTTCTTGACTAATGTCAGAGCTGTGGAACGCGGGGCCTATATTTGCAGGTCTCGGTCAGGTTTTTCGGTTCTTACAAAAAACCTGCAGCCCGTCCCGGTTCAAGGTTTTCGGTTTTCAAAAACCGCAGCCGCGGTCTCGTTCAGGTTTTCGTTCTTTCAAAAACGAGGCCGGTCTCGGTTCAGGTTTTCGGTTCTTTCAAAGACCGCATGCGGTTCTCGGTTCAGGTCTTCGGTTCTTCTTCAGTTTATAGTACATATACAATTTTACATACAGCTGCTGTCATCTAATGAACATTTGCTTATAAAGTAATATGTTTATATTACAACCAAAAACATTGATCTTAAGCGACATAAATTGCCCGTTTTAAGATTTTTTTGCCTTTATTTTAACAAATATAAGCATTTTGGATAGTCGTTTCAGGTTTGAGCTTTGACCCGGACCTATTTGCGGTCTCGGTTCAGGTTTTCGGTTCTTTCAAAGACCGCAAGCGGTTCTCGGTTCAGGTCTTCGTTCTTTTCAAAATTTTGTCGGTCCCGGTTCCGGTCTTCGGTTCTTTTCAAAAAATTTGTCGGTCTCGGTTCCGGTCTCGGTCAGAACCGGGACCTGAACCGAGAACCGGCGGTTCAAAAAAGAACCGGCAGGTCCGCCCAGCTCTGCTTAATGGTTTGTGCTAAGGAGGTGATGCCTATCATCCTGCGATAAGAGGAACGTGCTTCCTTCTCCTAAAAAACCAGACCATCCATATGATGAAGGAAATGAGAACGATTGGAACGAGAACCCATGGCCAAACCTAAAAATATAATTCATTTAATTCACAAAAAATGAGATATTTGAAGGGATTAAAATGAAAAATTACCAGTGTTTGGGTATTTTCCTGAGAAGGTGATGAGGAGACTTGTTTCCAAGAAATCTAGTGATTTCTTGAGGAGGTGGAGGAAACTTGTTTGATTGAGGAGGAGACTTGTTTCCTAAAAATCTAGCTGGCGGAGGTGGTGGTGGAGGAGTGTACAGTTTATTTCCTACAAATCTAGTGATTTCTTGAGGAGGTGGAGGAGACTTGTTTCCTAAAAATCTAGCTGGTGGAGGAGAGTACAGTTTATTTTCAACCAATCTGGCTGGTGATGGTGGTGGAGGAGACTTGTTTCTTACAAAGTTGGCTGGCGGTGGCGGTGGTGGAGGCGAGTACAGCTTATTTCCTACAAATCTAGTGATTTCTTTGACTAGAGAAGGTGGTGGTGGAGGCGAGTACAGCTTATTTCCTACAAATCTAGTGATTTCATTGACTAGCGGAGGAGCTCGAAACTTGGATGATGAAGGAGAGTATTTGGTTGGTGGTGGTGGTAACCTGGTGAAGGAGACGTATATATGGAGATTCTGTGGTTGGTGGAGGAGGAGTCATATCATCAAACCTAAATAAATAAAAAATTAGCTCCTAATAATGTTATTTTTGTTTTAAAAAGAACTTACAAGAACATTTCACTATTAAGTGGTGAGAGAAACAATGCAAGTCCCTCTAAATTCTCAGCTTATTTTCTCCAAATCTTTGGATTTCGCTGTCTGGTGGAGGAGGTGCATAAAGCGAAAAAATATTATGTGTGAGAAATGGGAAAAAATGCATTACGTGTAAGAATGTGCGTGTCTTTGTGTAGAGATGTACATGGTACATTTGATATGAGATGAATATGCCTAGTATGAGAAATGTACATGCGTAGAAATATGCTTGGTATTATATGACAATTTCCTTGAGCAAAGAATCATATTAATACATTTTTGTCGTAAACATGTCATTTAACTTTTGTTGTAAATTGATCATCTTTTGTTGTAAATTGAAACATGGTTTTTAACTTTTGTTGTAAACTGAATCAACTTTTGTTGTAAATTGAACAACTTTTGTTGTGAATCAGGAGGTTGCGTTTTCAACCCCCGTCTTCCTCAGTAAGAACCCCAAGAGATACTTTCCATTCAGCCTCAAACCCCAATCTAGTCAATATTTTTGGATTTAGCTTCAAACCCATATAAAACCGTTTTCTTGTACAACTCACAATTTCTTTAACAATACAGGATCTAGATACTCTGCGCTCGACTGAATTCGATTACGAAACTGGATTTAATCAAGAACGCGTTAAGTATATGGTTCATCAATGCCCCCTCATAGGATTTTTCTTTGACTTCTTTCTTGAATGCCACCGCCTTGAACTGTGTGCTCCTCATTTTTGTCTAGCAAAATAATATGCCTTTAAAATCTGATACTTTTCCCAAGCAAGATACGTAATCATAGCCATCACAATTTTCATTTTTGTATCGTATCTGCTTGAAAACTAAAACTTGAATGTTACAGAACCTCGCTCAAGTCCATCCATTCGTAGATACCACATCAATGTGGTACGTTATTGGGGCTTGTAAAACTATAAAACATTAAGTTTTATTCACCCAAATTCGAAAAGTCGTACTTACCAGTATGAGTAGAAAAGTGACTCATTAGTTGAGGAATTATGTGAAAAATTGCACCACGCTCAATACATGCACATGGAATTTGACGAACAATCATGCAAAATAGTGGGGAATGTGGTTGGGTATGGTACCTAACTAGACAATTATTACATGAATTTTCATGGACTCTGCGTTATAGGTAAAATAAGAGAAACAAATAGGGCAATACATTTTCTAAGTAGAAATTTATTTAACACAATACATATAATACAATCCCACCCCTCATATTATTCAATTCCATCGAGTTACCCACCCTTTTTTGGTTACATTTCATTCTAGACGTTTTTTGTTACAATAGATTGGTCGAATAATGGAAAAAATTACAAGTGATTATTGTTTTATACATTTTATTTACACGCACACGGACACATATCATAGATAGAGTTATGGTACATATATATCGTAGATAATCATATGAACATATATACTGTGATCCGGCATATGGAACATATACATATCATAGATAGGGGCATTGAAAGTGCATACTCTTTTCTCTTCAAATGCTTAATGAGCTCACTGCCCAATTACAACCCACGAACCTATTCATTTGAATGGAAAAGAGATCCATTTTCAATTGTGTTCACTTTCCGTTACCTCTTACCTTTAACTTTTTTGTACACAGAAAATGGATAGTGGTTCGTGGTAGGAACTCAAACCATCTTATTAATATGTACAAACCTGTTAAAAGTTTACTACTCTGTGTCGGAAAATTGTGCTTCCATTTCAGTGTCGGAAATTTGTGCTTCCATATCTATGTCAGAAATTTGTGTTTCAACCTCTCCCCCTGTGGTCTCATTAAAACTACAATGACCAAATGCTAATGTCTGCACACTATCATGAAAAATATATCGCTTAACATCAAATCCAGAAAGTCCCTTTTTATGCTCCTTTACAGTGAAAACGTCATGCTTCTTACTAACAATACGTCTCATTTCGACACTAAAATTAACTGGTCCATCTAAAGCCTGCTGATATTGATCAAAAGTAATTCTCTTTTCTAATGCTGTAGTAGAAATTCCCTTACCCTTTTTTACATCACGCTGTACCAATGAGGCTTGTCCAGCAACACGTTCTTCACCATCCTCTAAATACCTATATGTATACATTTTTGGTCTTGCAACACAAAAATGTGTGATTACTTTATTTGCAGCCTCATCTTTCATGAACCCTAACCGTTTTCTATTGTTTGGGCAATGAAATTTACCCCAAATTTTATGGTCTTTGTCAAAGTCACTCATGTCAAATGTATTTTTACGTTTTCGATACATGTCCCGATAGTAATCGTCTGTATTTATTAATGTGATAAAGCAGTCCTGTATCAGATTAACTTAAGGTGTACTTTCTTTCCATTAGCATATTAAGTTTGTTATAAATATAAAGTTACATACAATGGAGTCCGCTTGTTTTGTTCTTTCAATTTTAATTTTATTATTGTCTTTATTTTTTTTTTATAGTCTATCTCTCATCGTCTTTGAGGGGTATGCATTTTTGTTACAATATTTGGTCAAGGTGAGGAAAAAAAGTATCCAAGAATAGATACCCCTTGAAAACGCTTGTCGTTATTCGTATAATGTATATATAAAATTACTCTCTCTCTCTACCCAATACCCTTTAGAACACTTGTCTTTCCATAAACAAATGTGTACGAGTAAATGCTACTAGATATGTATGTCAAAATTACTGAGAAGTGGTGCTAACTGCTTACCATTGCTGGTATGATTATCAACTCGCCATGTAGAAATAACCCCAATGTATGCATCTTTTGTACATACATTATCGAAAACTATCTTATTTGTTTAAACAACACGAGACATAATGATCTTTTGACAAGAGGGGAGCAATTTTATACACTTATCGGTGAGATATGACAATAGGGCTATACATGGTGGTCTTGTGTGCAAATGACAAGTGAAAAGATTATTACAGATAAAATTGGGTGAGATATGTGAAATGCTCAAGATAAATTGGGGTATGAATTTGTACAAGACATGACAAGTGAAATGCATATGATAAATTGGGTATGAGCTTGTGTAAGACATACCAAATAAAATACCGAGACGTATGAAAATAATATCTATACTTGATCCAAAGTATATATTCAACCAAAAAACCTCAAAATTCATCATCAGAAATAACAATTACATTGTCTGCTGCTCACTGCTCATCACAAAACTGTGCAATCATTTCATTTGCAGCAGTCAGGGGTGTTAAAATTCTATCCGAACCATCTCCAAATGATGAGTAAATAGGTACTTGAATTTTTGTGAAAATTGGTTTTCATGAGGTATCTAATGATAATGATTAGAAACTGTAATTTAGGGTAAGGCATGAGTGAGCAAAGATTGATTTATATGTACCATGCTGGATTTGATGTGTGCTATAACTTAGTTTTCATCAATTCATACAGAACCATTAATATGGCAAAAATATTTAATGATAAGCATGAGTGAGCAAAAGATTGTTTTGTATGTACCATGATATGATTTGATGTGTGCTATAATACTTTTCAAATACAGTTTTCATTATTTCATACAGAACCATTAATGTTGGTGTGTCTTGTGTTTTCCAGAAATTATAATATTTTGTTGAGTAGGTATCATTTTTTATGAGTAGGTATTTGATGATGAGCAAAACTGGAATTTTAGGGTAAGGCATGAGTGAGAAAAGATTGATTTATATGTACCATTTGACGTGTACCATAATGTATTACAAATACACAACCCTCAATGTGTGCGAGTCTTGTGTGTTTTCGAGAAATTTATAATATTTCATTGAGTAGGTATCAATTTTATGAGTAGGTACCGTTTTTTCATGAAGTTTCATGAATGATACAAAAAATTTAGAGATAAGTGTGCGTTTTACATGTACCATATTAGAAATACCCATACATGTCTAGTTTCCATCATTTCATT
Source organism: Orchesella cincta (assembly GCA_001718145.1). NCBI lineage: Eukaryota > Metazoa > Arthropoda > Collembola > Entomobryomorpha > Orchesellidae > Orchesella > Orchesella cincta. Next base: position 10,935 of record LJIJ01002728.1, read on the forward strand.
TGGAATGGCCGAGGTGTGCGTCAATCTGTAGCTGTCTCAAGTTACCCTTGTGTGTTTTTGAAAAGTTTTTCGGAAATTTGATACTCATGAATTTTCAGAAATTTATACTTTGTGAAAAAGTGGAATTCTTAGTGATGGGTATGAGTGGTGGTGGTATATCATGAGCTTCGCTTCGGTGAAGCGGAACTGGTAATGATGAGTAGAGATTTTAGTGAAAATATCTGGACCGGAACTGTGTGAGTCTGATACTAAGACATTGGCGTGAGATAAGCTTGAACTGGAACTGTGTGAGTCTAATACTAAGACATGAGGATGATAAGTAGGTGAGTGAGTCTGATACTAAGGCATTGGGATGAGATGATGATGATTTTAATCTCAAAAATGGGGTTATTGGCACGGTTCCGGACATCCGGTTTTTAATTACCCAGGGGGGAGGACGTACCAGCACATTGACCTGTCTGGTACGAACTCCTCTATTCTACTTATTATGTATATTTCCCACTAAACCAAAAAACAAAACAATCTTTTTCTGCTCGTGATGTTGATGATGATTTTCAACACAGGGAATCAAGACGTCCATGTGCACTCATACATACTTAAGATGCTTATGATTTATCATGCCATTTTATATCCAAATGAAAAATATAGCTATAAATCATATCATCAACCGATGCTGAATGTGCTACTATTGGCAAAAATCTCATATATCTACAATAGCTTAGAAGACACGAGGATGCAAATTATTTCTGAACTTTTATTGAGCTAAGGTAGAAACATATTATTAGGGAATGCATGCATTGAATCCTCCTATAAAATACCTGTCATGAAAAGGCTGTATTCTTGTATAGAACGAATGCAATAAACATGAAAACGCTAATTAAACATTTTAGAATTTTTACATTTCGGAAAAACTTACATTGTCTACGATAATGGACTGGTTGCAGGCATCGGGGTCCGTTGACCGAGCACCAGAACCAGATGCAGCTCCAATATTACTGGTGCTGACAATGGCAAAGGAGTCGTCATATTCTTGACTGTAATCGAATGAGTGCTCCATCACTGAAAAAAGTGAATTTAAGTTGAAACCACTACTCCTTTCCATCATTCATTGAGCAGCACACTAGAAACCCGAGATGAGTTTTATTCTTATTTGCAAATTATGATATACTTACTGAGCTCAATCGATGAAGAACGATGGTTTTATGAAAAACCCACTTTTATTTCAAAACCAAACCGATTGAATAATATCTTTGAAAACTTCAACTCGAAGCGGTCAGCAACTTCCATGTCATGTCATAAATTCATGATTTAATCACAATAGCAAGTCTTGACTTAGTTTGTCCTTGCTATGCTATGCTGTTATCTTGTATCGTCTGATACGATAATTCATGTCAAGTCAAAATCACGTATAAACATTTGAGATTAAAAATTCGTGAAACACGTACTCCCAATGTCTACGTGAATTCCATTAGTTTCAGTTGAAACGGAAGTGGGAGACAGTTATGCACAAACCAGTAGAACTGAAACTGTCGCTTGAATTAAAAAGCACAATTTCTACTATTTTATAGTAAGGTTCGAATGCACAGACGCTTGTAACTTACACAGAAGGTTGCTGCATTAAACATTTTAGCCTACCCTTTACTAAATTCATTTACGAAAGGAACAATAATTGTTCAGGGTATGGCTGATGCTGATAATAGAGAGTTTGTGGTGGTGCAACTTGCAACGGCAAGGTTGAAGTGAGTTTCATTTTACCAGTAGTCATATGAAGTGGGATGATGATGATGATGACGACTGACTGATGTATTTACCAAGAAACAATGATGTCTGTTCTTTTTAGCTCGTATCGCATTATCAGTATCAATTTTACAGTATAGTTATGTATCGCGTATCTCTTGTTTTGTTCTTCGAACAGAGAAGTGTGTGTTATGTTATGTTATGCAGAGCGGGGTAACGAAGAGAAAATGAAAGAAAAAGCTTAAGGAGTAATAAAACGCACTACATATCGCAGTGCTTTGCAACAACAAAACTTTTTAAGGTGATACATCTCGCTTGCATGCATCAATATCACAAAGCACACTCAACTCAGATGGCTCATTTCATGTGTATAGGATTTTTATTTTAGGGTTCTGTTTTTCTCTGTGTCTGTTCTGTTGGGCTCGTTCCTCGCATCGTCATTCCATTCAGCTGTTGGTGGTTTTAGTGATGTGATCACAAAATTCATAACACAAACATAACACAGTTTCTGACTGGTTTATGGGAAAACATGACATGATCACTGTTATGCACATTAATATATGGAGGTAATAGAATGGGCTTGCTACGTACATGCTTGATGGGTTAGTCACCATATCATAAGCTTGGTCATGTATATGGATTGTGTACATACAATAAGACTATGACTTTGTTACAAAAATGTATGCCTACCTTTGTAAACAACCAAACATGTACTATGATAATGGTATATATGTAGCAGCAATAGTTGATAGTATGAAATGGGATATTTGGATAAAAATGTTAGTTTAGTTTTCATGAATGGGTGGCAGAAACAGAAACCAATATTATATTACATGCTTTAAAACATACAGTACTCCGAAGATAAATGGCGGTATACAAATGAGTTTCCTTAGGATGTCCCATTCTAAACTTGTCCATATGTGTCATCTGAAACTACTCATAATCTGGATTACAAGACATTTTTGATGAGTAAAATTTTAGTACGTCAGTGCCAACCATCGTATAGTTATTGGTGCGATGAAACTGCCATATTCTAGAGTTGTCGTTTTACTATGTCTTCCGTGTTTGTCGATATACGATAGAGCATACACAACATCTAGGTCTTTTACTATCACAATACAGTCAAACGTATTATTTCCTCGACCATTGGATAACTATGATCTTGGTAGAGGCTAAGATTAAATAATTATGAAATTTCAATACACAAGAAATTGAAAGAACACACAGAAGCGCATATGGAATAAATGAAAGACTTCATTTTTATGTCCTTTTTTTTAATTACATTTCCGATAAACTTCTCGAGAAACTACCAGAATAGTTGATTTTTTACACAGTAACAACGTGCTATTCCCCGGAAAACTTACTTTAAGCATAGCTGGTTCAAGCCACGAAACATACAATGCCCACTAAGTACATGTTCTCTGCATTTGCAAGCATTCTGACTTTTTAAGCTCATGTTGATTAAATCGTGATGTGAGAGGGAGCCTCTATTCTTGATAACAGTGATTGTATTTGTAATTTAGGCTTATCGGCATTATCCTGCGCTTCTAATCTTATTTTGGACGAGCTTTTCTCAGGACAAATTTTCTGATTTCTACAGACTGAAATGATGTTATGAATTTTTGATGTTTATATTGGACTAAAAACCTATAAACCCCTAATGACGATCTTGGAAATATATTGGCCCTTGCAATCGTCAATAAGCGAGCCCAACAGCCAGGAAAGTTATGTTAGGGTTGTACGTATATGTGTATACTTCAATGACTACGACAAGTAAAAACTTTTGTATATGTTTTTCAGAAAAAATTCAATACAATAGAGTTATTGTATTTTATATATTTTAGATGGGATTAGTATTCGGTTCAAATCATTGAGGTAGATTGAAGTTTTGTAGAAGAATATGGAAATATTGGGCATCTTAATCGATCTACTACAATAGGATAGAAATCACAATAGTGCTAACCGATTAGAGGGCTGATCATTGACATAAAAGCTTCGGAGTATCGAGAAAGTCAGACGGTGATTTAGAATTACATGTATCAACATACTGGAGTGTTGTGTAGGTCAATGGGTTAGATCAAACAACTAAGTAGAGATGAAAAGAGTTTCGGTGACGCTTCTAAAGTATAAGCATATACCTGTGCATGTAAATTTTTCTTATCAAATACAATTTTTTCATTTAAACTTGGAAAAATATGTCTTAACATAGGGTGAGGGGATGAACAAACCAAGTGATAATTATACATAATATCAAAAATTGGCAGGTTAGTGGGATAAATATTGTATATTATTTCCAGTCAATCTTCTAAAATTGCAAAAACCGAATACTATATTTACAATTAAAAATAAAATGTGCAAATGGCTAACAACTTTTAGAACAAGATATCACAGTGGCGGTAAAGAAGTAGTTTTTATAATGAAGATTTACAGCTACATACAATAGCTAGCAATAGCAATTAGGATAAGAAACATACACCCTGAGATGTTGCGTTGCCCAATCAGATGGTCGATCGATATCTATACATAGATTGTGTAGGGAGTATAAGAACGAGCCAGATCCGCCCACTGTACCATTCTTGTGTCCCCATCAGAAGCCGATAAGTTTACATTTCGCAATTCATAGAACTCTCTTGCATAATATCACCTTTACACTATAATGATTTTTCTACTTGGTATCTAGTAGCAGACTCAATTCAGTCTCTAAGATGTATAGTAATATTTATAAATAGGAACTAGAGCATCATTTCTACCTTAGAGACCTGCTCAGCTACTTTTAGTCTTTCCCAAAGTTCTTATGCTCGTTACATAGCGAAAAGTTCGATTCAAGGCAAGTAGAGAAATGGGGCAAATTAACCTATAGCGCGATGCCACATGTGGTCCTGTGTGAGTGATTGACAGCATCTCGCGAAGAACCTAAAAATGAAATAATATATGACAAAACGATTAGATTAGGTTAACTTTGTGTGGATCTCAATCATTTTCACTACAATCAACAAAAGGTCACAGAAAGTAGCAGGCTGTAATTACTGCTTGTTACAAAAACAGCCCCAAACGAGAATGCAATTTTTCGAATCTAAAAAAGAACCAACAACGAAATATTATAGTAATTATTACTTTGGACTGGAACACAAATTATTGTAGACTAACACATATTAAAATGAATTTTAATTGCTCACGCCAAACGTTAGTCAGTATTTGCTTTCAGTCCAAAGTTGGATATAAATTAACCGAACACATTGACTTACGTAAATATACAACTTCTGTTCTCCAACAATTAACCGTCCCAATTAGACAAATAACCTGTGGCATAATTTATGCAAAATTGCAATAGTATCTCGTGTACTTCTCCATATATATCGCAGAACATAACAATGAAGCTTTGGCATTCAAATCACCAGCTTGCTCAATGCCAAACTAGATATCGTGGACGATGCAAAATATCCGTTTGTGAACCTCCAATGTGCGCACCTAACAAACATAATACATAACTGTTGTCTGAATAGAGTAATTGTACGGATTTGCAGAATCCAATATGCCAACAATCAAAACTAACACAGTATATTAAGATTCTCCAAGGATAACGGCCTTGGTACAACGTCAAGACCATATACTTGACAACATTAGGAAACTGATCTGTAAAGATTAAGAAGCTAGAATACATCTCCGGACCGATAAGCCAAACTATTATCACATCAGTTTGGGCCAATAACAAGCATATACGATACGAAAAAAAGGTAGGACAAAATACTTACCAGTTTTTAAGTGGCTAGGCCCAGTAAGAACGTCATTCATTGAACCGCAGCCGTAATTCAGCGTTCAAAACAGAAAGAAGAAGTGTAGTAAGGACAAACAACTATTAAACGCGTTCATATATTGGACTGCATCTTAGCGAAATCCCATTCGAGAGATTACTAAACCAAAAATCTACAGAGTATTCTGAGTTAAGATAATGACAACAATTATACAAATAACATAAATGTCACAGATGTCAAAACGGATGATATGTAATAATTATATTGGTTAATACAGTCAAGACCTGCAACATTAAATGTCCTTTCACGAGTACAAATTTATCTAGGTTGAACACAGACGGTACTCCATGCCGATATTGGTAGAAGCCGACTACATAGCGTAAAAGCGCAGAACATAAAAATAATTGAACAAGGCTACAACCGTTGGTAAGGATTCTGAATTCAAAGAGAACTGCCAAGAAATTGCCATTCACTAAAAACGAACACTTCATGCGATCCTACTTGTCCCACCTTATTTAAAAATTAAAGTCATATAAAATAAGATAGGAAGTAAGAAATGACATTTAATAAGCAAAAGTATTAGATATTTTAAAAACAAAAGCAAGGTAAACTTAATTTACGTCGACCCTATAATACTTTTTGGCCTATTAATTAGATTTGGACCATAGGGCGCATATACAGGCGAATGTCTTCGCTGGAATCACTGTGTTGCCTCCATATTCCTCGGTAATTATTCATTGTGAAGCTGCAGATGGAACATTTATGGACTATCCAGCCTCTCGCATTAATGATAACTCATTGATGGTGTCGTTTTACGTTTATACGCCACACTTAACACAGCATGGAATATATTCTTTCCTTAGTTGTGAGACTCTAGATCCCATCTTGGACGAACTATAAAATCCTTGCTCATACCCTATAAATTATTTCAAATCTGCTTCCATTGCAACTGTTCAAACACAAGAAGGAAGTTAGTGTCGGCAGTCAATGATAGGTTCACAAATCTAACTGTCATGAAGCCCGATGAAGCCCAGAATTCATAGTGAGCTGTACGTCCATGATTGGGGACAGGTGTTGGAGTTGTACAGCTATTTCCTAGAAGGTACTTGGTCTTTTTTGGGAAGGTTGCCTTCATATAAAACTACCTATAATAATGTCATAATTCACCCACAATTGAGTGGAGTTTACTGCTTCATCGGTTTGTCATGTGCCAATGAATAAAAATGATGCCTTGATTTGGTTTTTGAAGCACGTAAACAACCAGTTGAATAGAATCTAGAAATAGAGACATTTTTAAATGATAAATACTACTCAGGATTTGTCATGGTGTTTATCTTTTTTTTTGCCGTCTTTTCCTATCCAAGGCACTTAACTCATTACTGGGAACACTCCAAGGACCAAATTTGGGACTCGAATGACTGAAATCTATAGGGTCCGATCCTGCAAGGGTTAGCCGAAATAATTCGGAGTGAGTCAACTTGGCATAGTTGGCCGAAAATTTTCTGGGTGACTACACGAACAACTACTACAATTTAGCTAGAACAAAACTAACACGATTAATTGAGTAATATCCTAGTCATAACAAGCCTGAAATTTTCGGGTGAAATCAACGCAAGTTAGCCGAATTTCCGCTGCGCTTTGTTTTAATTTTAAGTCCAGAAATCCAATTCATTTTTCACAAATATGATGAAATTTGGTGAAAAAATTTACCAAAGCCCCTGCACAATCTGCCGATCAAAGCAATGAATTTACCATAAACTTGACTGGCCTGACAGAAGAATGTTACTCACCATTTATGAATTTGAGTCGAAGTATAGACTCGGCCGAATGTTAATTCAATGATTTCAAAATAATATTTCAATAAAAATATAGAGGACAAACTGGTGTGTTTATTAACAAATAATATGAAGTTTTAGAAGAGGATGTCTGGACTAGGAACCCGTAATCTTCGAGATGGGACAGTGGTTTTATTGAAAAAAGGGGCAAGAGAACTAATGTGAGAGGATTTGTATTTAAGATCATACTTGTGCTAAAACGGCAAAATATGTTGGTTAAAATCGTTCAATATTTGGGGTCTTAAAAATATAGTTCGAATATCTGATATATTTGTCTCAAATTGTTGGTCAAGAGTATGTTTCGTGAATCTTCTTTATTCTCTCCATAATTTCAAAATTTAACGTTAGTTTTGATTAAAAATTCTGCGGACATTTAGTAACACTTCCATGCTTGATTTTCTGAGAAGATACTGGGTCACCAAAATTGTATTTCATGAAGAAAGACAAAATTTTTCTGAAAATAGAAATTCTGTGAGATTCGTTAACATTGGGCTTTAATAAAGATTTTGAAAATCTGTGACACATAATATACTCGGCCAATTCGGCTGAAAAGCCCAAGTATCGTGGACTACAATGCTATAGGGATATAGTGAGCTGGAAAAACCTCCAGATCATAATAATAATCTGTGAATTAATTTGTGTGGTAATGAGCAATACATGGTTGCTGGTTAAACGGACATTCCATTTGTCGAACCCTAAGTTAGAGGTTCACAACGTACGAAAGAATTTGACTGGGAAACTCGGGATGACACGCCATAAAGATGGCTCAATGTCGGAGTATTGATGTGCGTATAAAAGTGATGACAGGGGTCCATAAACCTCTGGGACATAAACAGGGTTGTTTTATGTATTATGGTGAGAGCAAGAAGGGGGTGGGTGGGCTTTTAAAACCATTAAATTGTTCTGGAGGATGAAATGATGAATCCTCTACCATAATTAAACCACTCAGGTCTTATTTAATGGCGGTGAGTTCAATTACGTAATTCCATATAAATGATGAAGGATACATGTGGACCATGCACAGACAAGAAATACTTAACGTGAGACACCTCCGGGTTTAGTAACCTTTAGTCGGTGTAAAACGTCAATAAATGTATTCCAATAACGAAGATCCATTAATCGAAATCTAGTGTGCAACCGAAAAAGTTGAATCCGCCCGCTTTGGCAGTTCTTAGACCAACGAAATTTTCGTGGCTAACTATTGGCAGAAATGACTTCACACCGAACAAAATTGGTAGTCGTGCTAACTTGTAGATTTATACCCGAAAATATTCGGGAACAAACCTTGAGGATCAATTTAGACCGAAATATCTGTTTCCCGGCTTAATATATTGCCAGTTCGTAACTCTCTCAACGATCGCATTTGTGCCGGACTAACTTGCGTGAATAAACTCACCTCCTGAAAATGTATTCGGAAAAAAATGCTAAATCTCAAAAAATCTAAGATACCGATTACAGTTTCCGACCACAATATAATTTTGGCCAACTTGCAAGTCGGAAGACCCGATAATTTTACGGCTATTTGGGGCTGAAATTTTCGCTTTTGCGGCGTTCGTAAGAACATGATGAACGGGTCCTTTGAGTATGAAGTATCACGAATGAGGATGAATAATTAGCCAATGGATTATTATGCAGGAAAGCTTCCATCTTCTCTTGTATTCTTGTACATGGTGTATCCGTCCTGCGCTATAATACCAGAGAGAGTAGTCTATATTTTTAGCCTACCATTTTTAATCCCATCTACAAACAATTGTTGATGAGGAAAGGGTCCATGGTGGAGACTACCGGTTGCAGAATGCTTGGTTGTTAGTTCGGTACTGCTCTGGGCGGTTTAAATATTTTTTTCAATACGAAAGCTGCATATCATTGGACTAACTCTTACAGAAATGGTGAAGATTTCAAAAACGTCCGAAACAGAGACAAATTTGAAGGACATAGGTGTATTCAACAACTATACTGACTATACTATACCAAAGATAGTTGAATTGCAATGGAATCGATACACAAAACTTCCATGACAATATTTGCTTGGTGAACACAATAGCATTAATTGCTGTTTGTTGCAATGGATAGATCTTTGTTACTTCTTGCGTTGTACTGAGTTTGACTTCACCTTAGGTAATGAGATGGCCGTATTTCCGGTCCGTACCATAGGGGCATCTTCAAAAACAGACAATTTATGAGCCAGTTCATCTGGGTCACATTGGCATTCAATGAAATCTTATGACACTTAAATTGACTAGTAATTGCTGATCTCTCTGTCTTAACTAAGCTCTTCGAATTGGAACCAAGACACAAGGTAAATTCATCATCCCGGAGACATGTGTTATACTATGCTTTCGGACAATTTCACAATTTTTTCGACAGGTACTAGATTCCGCCATACCCTTTTTCAGTGGCTTCATTGGGTAAAAATTCTGTTCGGATCTGGGAGCTCCCGCACGACAACATTGCATTAAAAAAGGTAAGTGGGGCTGCGAGCCATTAGATGATGGAGATGGGCGTTCGTATCGTAAATTGGTACGAGCTTGGAAACGGTTTGTAGTCTATTAGCAACAGATGGGGTTGCCCTCCCCTTATTAATAGGTCCTGGAACTACATATTTCCTATACATGTACGTTTATACCTTCTAAATAGTCCTTTTGGTTGATTCCGCTGTTAATTATCAGGGTCCACTAGGAACTGGGTAGTTGTGTATCCGACTCAGACTGATAATAGAGTAGGTATCCCACGTTCTAAATTGCAAAAAATCTTAAAAGAAACCCTTTTTCCGTTTGGGGAACGTACCGCGATGCTACTGACGATGGACCACGGTAAGAAGTCTTGGATTTTTCGACATCTTGTATCCGACTCAAACATTCCTGTTCCTGCCAGCAAATTCATGCAACGAAAAACAAGGTGGTTAAGTGGTGACGCATTTTTTGTAGTTCGGCATCTTGCCAATTTGGTTCTGGTGTTGGATAAATTAGTTGGGAGGTAAAATTTTTCCCATAAGTTTCATAACACACCTGTCACCAGGACGAGTGTTTACCCCATTATTACGACATACTGAAAAGAATTTGCACCGTTTCTTCTTTTTAGTTCATCATGAGTGTACGATTCCACCTAGCGAATGACAATAAACCAATTCAGCGTTTCACCTGTAATGCTCAATTATTGTTATGCATGCACGCTCACCACAATAACCTGTCCATGGATAGAGATAACTGCTGGGCTGGGTGTTCCTTTTGAGCACAACGAAGCAGGGATTATTGTTTGACGCGCTCAAGAGAAGTCACGTAGCTCTAAGTTTTCTCACAGGAGACAAAGGTGGAAAACTGAACAATTTTAATGAATAGAAGCAGGTGGAAATAAAGGTATGCCCCTCTTGTACTTATGTAATGTAATTTAATTTCGCTGCCCCCTCACAGCATTGGTAACTGGTTTGTTTCGCTATTCGTCACTAGTCCCGAGCCTTAGAAGCTTTAAATCTGTGATTGAAATTCACCAAAGGTACCATTTCATTCTCGTCTGGCTGATGTGTCATTCGCCGACCGATTCAGTTGCAGTGTGAAAGTGGTAGGTAGCTCCGCTGGACATCTATTAAATTATATTAAGTATGTATTAGAAAATCGTCCCATCCGATGCCGACAAGGAATGTAAAATGCGTCCAGTTAACTAGCTTCAAGGTCGCCCTTAAATTTTCATTTGTTAGAAATAATACCTGATGTCTACTAGGAGCAAAGCGTTTTCATATAGATGATTCTGGAGAAGCCAAGATAATAGGAGCTGATATGTGCATTAATTTTGAAGCTTTTCAGTCGATAAATAATGTATTTAAAAGCTACTTAAAAACTAGGTCAATTATCCTAAACTCCACTTGATTTTCCCACAACGTTTGTTTACATCCACTGCACCCCAGCTGCAGTACCATGTCCATTTGTACTTACATACAAGGGATTCATCAGATTTACATGTAGACGGTATAAGAGAGTAGAGTACATTATCTTTGCATCTTTGCTGGAAGAATTATTCTGAAGTAAAGATCTCAACAAGTTTAGTTCATCAACAATTCAATTTTGTTCATGCATTTCATGAGTATCACAACAATTAGGCACGTCACTAGTTCACTGCCCTTTAACAGCTGAGCAGAGCTCACAAACGTGCCTCGTTTTTAACGCACTAATAAAAGCTTCTTTGCTGTCACGTCAAACATTTTGGTTGTTGATTTGGTTATCAACTGTTCCTATTGAATCGAGCAAGAGGGTTAGCTGCGAGGTCAGCAATCTACCAGCTTCACATGTTGATTCAAGGGAGGAACATAGCAATGGATCACTACGCGAGCGAGCCTCTAATTGAGCAGTGTTCGGATCCATTTCCATTTGACATTGAAAATGATCCTTCATATTTTTTCAAATTAAAATCGAAAATAAAAGTGCGAGCGTTCGCACTCTCGCTAATCGAGGGCTCAAAAATTTTGGGTCGGGGAAAAAGATTGTTTTCATAGCTCAAGGTCGTGCTACGACAAAGGCCGTGAGTTGTGTTGAGATTATGAAAACTTATTACAAAAAACCCGTTCATCAAATCACCAGAATAAGCCAAATCAAGTAGGTTTTGCATTGTTTGGTATATTAATATTGACATCATGATTATAAATGCGGTATGCTCTATATTGCAGAACTGTTGAAACGTGGTATCCATTAGTGGAAGGGCTAGATCCTATACGGATTACGAGATCAGTTCCGGTTATCAACATCTTGATATCTCAAGAACCTCTGAATGCTGAAGAAGGGTAATTAGAGAATGCTCAAATTGTTAATCCTAAACTTTTATGGAACCAATGCCATAATTAAAAAGTATGGTTGACTGATCTTTAGATATCAAGTGTATACCGTGATCCTAAAAAGGTATTGAACATGCAGCAGGTGGAAGAACACGATGAGAAACAAGATGCAATAGATAATTCAGAGCAAAAGGAAAATATTCCGACCACAACACCTTCAGATAACATTAATGAGGATGACGAACAAGAAGAAGAATCGTGATAATTACTAGTCTTAATACTGGAAGGAGGTATTAATATTAACATTCAAACATTACAATGAGCCCTTCAACGGCCACAACAGTAAAAAACCAAGCTGTAATACTTTATTGACACAACAACAACCATTCAAATTGGGGAAAATCGACACAGGTTACATTTAAACAGCGTTGGGATTCTACCGTTATAATATTATGCTGCAGTGATGTCATATTTTTAGAATCAACCCTTCACATTGACGAGAGCTAATTATTATATTATATTATACATTACAAGTAAAACTTATTCCATATAAATTAAAATCAGCCTTCCTGGTTATTAACATTATTTGGCATGCTACCTACCCTACTGTTAAAATTAAATCATCAGCATTCTGCACATTCATCTCACAAGCTTTTTACTGTCAAGTTTGACTGCAGCGCAATATTATACCTGAGCAAATGATCTCCATTTATGCAATCTTTATGATATTGTGATGTTGACTCTTGCTGATAGCTGTGAATCCAGTTTTCAGTAACTTAATAATCTGTAACGGCAAGTACGTTTTTAAAATCTAGAGTATATCATCACGTTAACTCACAATAAAATTATTCACACTTAATACCATTTTATAACTGTTAATGAGTTGAGAGTCGTTGCATATCTTTTGCATTTTATATCCAAAATTCTCAGCTTATAAATTTAATTTAAAAGCAGATAAAACATACGTCAATTAATTACTGTCTTGAAACCTAGAATACAAGCATAGAACTACTACGAGGAGATGGTTTGTTTCACAGACACTTAAAACTAATAAAAACATCCACAAGTGGAGAATTTGTTTGCATTAAATCCGGTAAAAACATTCCAAACTTAAACTAAGTTACATAACACAAGGGGAGCAATAACCTTAACATTTCAATAACTACATTATTAC
>LJIJ01002729.1:0-24190 GCA_001718145.1 Orchesella cincta
TGTATTTACCTTTGCAGATCAGATAATTCCACATGCACCAAAAGCAACTTGTACTTGACCAAATGAATAATAAAAGAGAAGGCCTACCAACTAAGTATAAAGGTTGTGGGGCTGTCCTTTCTGTAGAGTAGAATTCCTAAGGCAAACGAAAATAGATTAGATGTAATGAAATCCACTACATAATGCTGGATGTTAAAAAGGATAAGGTAAGGTATCTGTTCATTGCAGTACAATTTATTAACATGATATTGGAATACCAAAATAATACCAGTAGCAGATATAGTTTTAACAAAGCCACTTCTGAATCTAACCGTATTTATATACAGGTGTAACTGAAGCACTTGTATTTTGGTAAGCTTCAGTCAACAAAGTCAATATTCTCTTACTAACTATTTAAATGGAGAATTAGAGCTTTTGCATGCTTTAATTGTAACTGTTTTACATCCGCTCCCAAAAAGTATGAACATTTTGCATCATAAAAATTTCAAAGGGCAAAATAAAGTCAATTGTGTGACGCGATTCTGCAAATACTTCATCAGTTATTTATTTGGACTCTCTCTAACATTTAAAACCTACACAGGCATTGAAACTTTCTTAATTATCGATCAGTTGCTTATCTAAAACGTCACCAAAATATAAAAACTATAATTAGAGTTTATTTTTAATGAAAGGTTACTGGATAACTATTATGTTAAAAGTATTAGTACCTAATGCTTCAAAGTGTCGTGTATCTAAAAACCATCCAAACGTTTGTCAAGATTCATGAACCAATTAGTTCATCTTTTCTTTTTACTAGTAAATTTAAACTAGTTAAATTCAAATGTATTATGTTGTGCAGGTTTAGCCTTTAACAGTATTCCATCATGTGAAGGGTTTAAGACGTGTGGTTTTTGTTTGATGAACCCTTTAATCTCGAAAACAGTTTCTAAATATGGGTTGATCTAGCAAAGTATTCTACTTTTAAATTTTTGTACAATTTTTAGAAGCGTACACAAGACAAAGCAGATGGAGTTCTTAAGAAGACATTAACTACCGTGTTCCAGTGTTCTAACAGGCAAGGTATCAAGGTGTAATCGCGATATCTAGATATACCAATTCCTACTCCTTATGGTTCGCATTACTTCTGTATATATTTGTTTCACTATCAAACCTCTCTTTCACAAATCCTTTTTATACACATATTGTACTTTCCTACAGAATTTACTTGATTACCTTTTTATCGATATCTCAATCAGTAACTTGTCTGCTTTCCTACCATTCCTTTACTTTCTTATGACAAATTAATCAAAATTTATCATTTAAAGCACATTACCACTTTGTCATAGGGAGTTTAAAATTTTGGTTACAATAAATATTTGTTGTACAGTTCTCTTCTCTTAACCGTGTGATAGAGCCGTCGCAGCGTATGTTGAGTATGTTACAGTATAAGAGAATTCCATTTCTTTCCTGATATGATGTTCCGCATTGGGGAGGAACAAGTGTATATCAACAGCGTGAACCTAAGCCGAAGCAATTTTTTAATTTCTTTTGACAATTCGAGAGATTGCAATATGTATCAATTGAAGTATTTTTGGTAAGCATTCAGCATTCGTATATAGCCGGAACCTGTCCGAAGATTAGAATAGTGGTATTTTTAAGCAATTGAGTTATTACTCATATGCATGCAATAATCAATGCCCATGATTGTAGTCTAAAAATTTATAAACCAGACCATAGCGGTTTTACTCGTTGTAAGATGTAACGAGCGACGCTTTAAAAATAATTCATTCACAAAAATTTCGATTGTCTTGTAGAAGAAATTTGTTTTCTGAAAAATGTCCGTTAACCAGAATTCTTCGTGATTTGTTCCCCTAAATACTAATGCAGCATACTGCAAAATAATTCGCTATACAGCAATCGAAGGGGTTCAGAAGACCCTTAAGGTTATCAAAAGTAGCTTAGAAAATTTTGAGTCATTTGGTCTAAGGTCTTTTCATGATTGGTACTTTCTTTTATGGTAAAAAGTTCGTTATTAAAACATCTACAACATTAATAAATTTAAGTTATTAAACCTTTTTGGAAGTATTATCTGTGTTTTTACATATTATCCTTCTCCCTAAATTGTCCCGAATTCTTAATAGGCCAATAATTGAATTGTTCATCAGCAAGAAACTGTCTCAGGTAGGGTTACTGGTAAAATGATTCGGGATACTCATCAAATCTAATAAAAATCTAATGGGAATTATTATCAAATTGAAGAAAAAACTGCAGGAGATCTAATATTCTTTTACATATGATATTTTGCTTTAGATTCAACTAAAATTATCATTCATTTCTTCAGTGTCTTTGTGATAACTTTTATTTTCTAAAAAAATAGTTTATTTGCGAATTCTGCAGTTGTCGATCATTTATACGATTCACATAACACCCAAATTTTGTGTAATAGAATTCTATGCCACCTATTTATGAACTACATTGCTGCATGGCGATTATCTATAAGAAAACAAAATTGTTGATTCTTCCACTAAATTATTATTGGCGTTGTAATGCGAACGATTTGTAGAAAGTATGGGTCATTTCATTTGTTCTTTACCGAATATGGTTGGTGTTTTGCGACTTGGTATTCCCGAACAAGAGCCATCTTTTTGTGTCCACATATAAACTTTGGAAATATGGTTGGAAACAAGTTTCCAATTAGCATCTCAAACTGCTTTTTGCTTATGGAAATGGAAAGCTAACAAAGGCAAATGCTTACGCTACGGTATGAATACGACTGTAAATGATATTCTATGTTGCATTAAGGTTCAATACCAAAACTATTGCAGTTTTGTGATCAATTGATTCTGAATACACCATAAAAATGCATTAGAAATATATAAACGTGCCCTTGAAAATGCTTTGAAAAGGAGCTTCTCATGAATAAGGCATTCTTAACTAGTTTCAAAATGCATGCAAAAAGGATTTATGTGTACATAAAATGAAGTTAAGTTTTATTCTGGGATGATTTGTATGGTTGTATCTCTTAAATTTGAACTTTTATTATAGTTTCTTGGCTAACTTAATTATCGTTATAAACAGTGTACCCGAAAATTCCGGATTACGGCTCTCAGATTACGGGATTGGAATGGGAAATGGTCATGTTTAACAAAGGACAAGTTGGACGCCTTCAAGGTAAATATTGAAGTAAAAATAATGTATTAACTTGATAGGTGGCTCATTCTCAATTTGAGGTAAAGCTTAGAATTTCAAATAGGTGCCGTCCGAAATCCTATGGAATCCTGGACTGACATACAAATCAGTTCAGGAAATGGCTGGAGAAGCATTCCCCCTTCTCCAAAAGCATTGTGGCGACATGTCCTCGAACCAACATATGAAATATGACGCGGCAATCATCGACATTCTCGCTTGTATTACTCCACCATTTGAAAGTTCCTTCAGTTGGATACTGGGCTTTTCCCTTCACTTCCAGAGAGGCAGACTGGACCAAAACCTTTTGCGTCCCACGTCCCCGCTATCATGTCGAGGTAGCAAAACATTACGCGTTTCTCTTCTTTATGTAATTCTTTCTCGTCCATTTAATAATGCTGAGTAGGGGTCGCCTACTTTATTGCTACAAAACGTTATACAGTTAAACTGCTTTGTCAGCGTCTACTACATCATTCCATTCTGAAGGAACTTTACTTCACCCACAACCTATTGACAGTTCAAAGCTAGGAAATTTTGTTAGGTTGACTTCAAAATATGACAAAAATTCAGATGCAATGTGCATTAAAAAATACATTTAATAAAATTAAAATCCAAATTTATTTTCTTTTACAGACCTGACGTTTTATGACTACAAAATGTTTAAGTAAGTAATGAAAATTATGATATGAATTAGCTCATAGGTTTAGCTTATGGAATTGAAAATTCATCAGAAGATAATCATACTCCTCAGAGCTCTGAAGAGGAATGTAGATTTTGCTGCTTCTTATTATAAATAAGGTCCAAATCAAGCGCATTCTCGTTTTTACAAGTCCCTCCAATGAATTTTGGAAGCAGTTTTGGTGAAATGTTTTCGTGGAGGGCTTCAAACTTCCGGCCAGTTTTTGAAATTATTAGCTACACAAACAAAGCAAACTTTACTTATTGCAACTGAAAGGATGTTGAAATCCAATAAAATTTGTAAAATTAGTAATATATTATTCGTACCCTTTCCTTGAGTTTCTTTGATAAAAGAATGGTTTTACGAGGTTATGAACGTAGAGACATTAAGATGGAAGGATTAGGTAATAGAACGCCTTGAATCGGATTCGGGTATGTGTACTTAAGAAGAGTTTCAAAAGAAATCACTTGATAGTTACTTGTTGACAATAAATTAAATTTGAATAAGAAAACTGTTTAATCTTACACAAAATAAGTTAATTTGTCGCAGTATTGTGCGTAGTGAGGACACCTTCAAATGTTTCATTCCTAATCCAGTGCAGTTTTAAATAAAGATTAACCCGTTATTTATCATATCCTCGTCAGAAAGAAGCCGGTCTATGAAAAGAGTCAACGTAGTTGTGATTTTTCCAAAGTATTTCACTGGGCTTTCATTTCCCTACATCAATCACATCTCAGTATTTATTAACACATACAATAGATTTACTAGATTTAACTAACGTTTCTGAGGACCTTGCAGATGATTCTTCAACTCAGATATTCACGAGTTTTTAACAAACTCACAACATTTTAAAAAATTGATAACAAGGAGTCCGAAACCGTTTCTGGAAAAATTCGGGATACTCATTGAAACGGACCTCTGCGTAACGCCAGAGCTAAAGTAAATTCATATAATATTTCATTACTACTGCATTGGGTGTAAATTATTAATATCTTTAATAGCTTGTGGTCATTCGTAATACCGTTTCCCAGGCATGTTTAGGCCTATACTTCCTTCCTTTCAGATAGATGCGTAATTTTGAAACTTGTCAGGCTACTGATAAAATGTACTCTTGAACTGTGGGAGTTCCCTTTCCACATTTTAGAAATTTTAATGGATTTGGAACAATTTTATTTTATGCTCCTTTTTGAGTAGGTGACTTGGGTCTTCATCTGAAACGTCTGCAATGTTTAATATCTGTAACTTACCTTGCCGATCGGTGCTCTCTAATAAGTTAGCTTCTAAAGGAATGTTATAAAAGTAATAATACTTTTTTCCCTGAACTGGAATTTAATTCCAACCCAATAGAGTTTCCGTTGAGAAGCTGTAAAGATCTTTTTGGTGAAAGTAAGTATTAGCGTATCAAACTATATCAGCAGACACAAGGATGTTCAGTCGTACCATCACTTATAATGTAATGAGATTCTGTAATATTATACACAAACTTATGCGTGTCTATTCAAGCAGAGAAAGTTAGGAGAACTACTTAATTGCAACTTGTTGCTACGAAAAATGATGGCATGTCCTGATGTTGTGCCCATTTCTTAGTAATTCAGTCGCTTGCTTTTACACTGATTCTGTGTGTATTATCATGTAAGTAATGAAATATGTTGACTAAATTTATCCTCTGCAACGAATTGCAAGAAAAATCAGAATTTTAAAAAAAGACCTCTTATTTGTATAAGACTGTTTGTTTGCAAGATTCAAAACGTTTTTAATCACCGTCAACTCTGAAACTTTTACTTTAACAAACTGTAAAAGGAATGAATGACACGTGTTTAAAAAATTATAAAGATACATTTCAATATGTAATTTTGGATGATCAAGCAAAAACTTCAAAGAAAAGGATGATGTGCAAGGGAGAATTAATATTAGAAAATCCAATGTAGCCGAAACACGTTTTTCAGTATGTAAGGAGATGCGCTTGACCAACCTACATTTAACCGGTGTTAACCAAACATTGTATCATATTATTGGAACGTGAAAGTGACTCGAACAATTGTGTTGTATCTATGCAAACGTGTTTTGTGTGAATGCACGCATTTACTTTCTTTTGCTTGAATGTATGCAGAGCAACTCCAATTTATTACATCAGCCATTAACATGTGTACTAGTGTAATACATAACCATTACTTTGGTTTATCTAATTTCATAATGTGCAATATCAGATAATGATCAACGGGAGTACTTAATCAGTTCAATGAGGCTTTCTAATTTATTATATTTGCCATCTCATGAACTGAAAGACATTCATACGACTACGCTTTCCATAATAGGTCACGTTTCCTTAACAAAAGAGAAACGTGTCGTGAAAGACAAAATATATCAGGGTTACGACATTTGCAGCAAAAGTGCCAAATATCTTTAAACCTTTTAAGTAATTTGAGTGCAAACCTTTGCAGTCTCACATGTTTAAGTTAACCGCTTCCCCGTTTTGTCATTAGAAAGTGGTTTGGCATTCATTATTATGATTCGCAAACGAGCTATGTGTCCAAAATCGGTCGAGAAAATGTATTTTTGTGAAGGTGAGCTGTGATAATACTCAAGCTCTAAAATTCTTATTCTTCTCAATTATCTCATTCTGGCAGTGCGTAAATGCCACACGTGTGGTACTCTCCATCAGTTAAATACTATCGAGTCACAAAAACCCAGGTCTCTACCTACTTTTGATTATTTCATTTCCCAAGAGATTGCTTTACACTTTGCAGTCCAATTGTTTCAGGAGAGGACAGCCTAATGTATGTCGAATCATTTCAATTGATTCATTCCAATTTACTTTTTTTCTACTTTCCCTGATTTCTTTAGATCACGGACAACGGTGCGCGAGTGGACCAGGCCCGCGGGGCTGGTAGATCCACGAGGCATTGTGTCCTAGCTCTTATATTTCATTGTGTTTTATCAGTGTCGACGGATGGACACAATCAATAAGATCGGAACAAAAGAGTCTTTAAAAAAACGTTACTATTTGGAAGCCAAACGAACGGAATAATCTTGTCTCTTGCACATATATCGATCACTCACTAAGAATGGTATATTGAAAGTAAACCGTGTTTCTAAGACTGGCTCAGTCAAGCGCTTAAATTCGAATTTTACTTCAATGATGTATGAAAAAATTCTTGATAGGAAAAAAATGGAGGAACGTGATCATCATCATGGAGCATATATTTTCATTATGTACCTTCTAGCGTACATATTAAGAAGAGCTTTGTGTGTCTGTCGTCCGTGTCTTCTTATCGTCCCGTACATCGTCGGTCTGTCATGTCACACGTAACTTCGATAACCGTTTGACATTATTCGAATTCGTGTTTTCACAATCATTAATGATGGAAAGATACATGAGCGTGTAATGGTTCGAAGATGTTTATTGTAGACTTAATTTCTGGTCACTTCGGGGAATCATGGAGTCAATGACTCAAGCGTCACCTTAATGCTATAAGGTACACTTATTAGCTTATATATGCCATCACTTCTGGAAAGGTATTTCGCACTCTATTGATGTGAATATGTCAGTTGTAACATTCAAATCAGAGATTTTGCCGAACAGACCGGTCTCAAAGGTATCAGCGATTAATCTATTCCTAATGATGAACCATTATGCTTATAAATGACATATCATTCGCATAAGTGTATTTGCTTATGATGCATGAATATTTACATCGCCTACGATTCTAATTCATTGAACTTTTCCGAAACACAGTTGGTCATAAGAGGTCCGAGTATCTTTGACATTACATTGAAAGCTCACTGCCTCAAGCTGGCATGATTATAACTTACTGTTTACTACAATAATATAGATCGGAAATTTTCGTAACAGGAGGGCATAGAGGTCCAATGCACTTTCAGATGACTACACTTAGTGGTGTGATGTGATTGTTCGAAAGCTAAGTCCATGGAAAGGGATGTCATTTATGACACGTTTTTTAAGCCGCAATTTTTTGAGCATCGCTAAAGGTACTCGCGTAAGCACTTCTCTTAGGATGTTGTCGCGGGTATCTATTTATTTGTTTTATTTTAACATTACATGTATGTACAACAATACGATATCCAAGTCAACCTGTAGATTGACTGTGAAGCAATAAGTTATTTTTGTTAACTCGGTGTCCTATATAGAAGAAAAATTACACGGATCTGAGTACGCATCAGAATGATTATTCCAGTTCTTTATCAACGAATCCTTGGATTCCATTTATACATAAGTACTTTCATCCTACGCCAAGGTTAGTTGTAAATAAAATTCCACTACAGAAGAAGAGAAGTAGGAAACATACGAATATTACCACGTTGCATAGACCTGAATGTCATAACTTAACGGATAGATTTGTTCATTTACGCCATTCACTCACTACTTTTTTCATTCTGGATTCTTTTACCTTATGTTTCAAGTATAACGGAGAACCTAGTTGCCAATTTCTAAAGTTTTTGGGTATTAGCGAGCATCCAAATGCATGACACAGCCGAAATATACTTTGAATGACGGTTGTTTCTAACTAGTAAGTTTCTCCAGATTATTTTACTAACTTATGCAATTAAATGAAATTTGCCGCTAGCAACTCTCTCAGTTCAAGTTCTCTTTAGTGACCTTCGATTGTGAATGGGTTGAAGTGATATGATGGCACGTGTCAAATATCAACCACCAGATATCAGACGTTAGCTAATTACTTTTTCCTCACTCTAAAAACAATTTTTGTGATGTGTCTCTTCTTCACCGAATATATGCAAGAATGGTTGGAGTAAAGCTGCTGATTTGAGGTTCTTTGAGTTTACTAACGCTTATCTTGTTCCCTTCTGAGGAAAGTTCTTTTTAACGTTTGGTATTGCTGGGATAGGGGGAAAAGGTTCTTTGAATTATCGAAATTATGATTAAATCGGGTTCGCTATACCGTTTGCGGCAGACTCAATTTATGGGATAGTAGGTGACTTGGCTGCTGAGAAGAATAATAGATTTCATTACAGTATAGTGAATTGTATTTTCAATGCCTCCTGTTTGATGCGGGTTCCGGCGACTGACAAATCCACACCATATTCTTCACAATGTAACCATTTCGTACAAAGTGAATTTGCATAAAATCAGGACAAAAAACCTCCAATGTCACAATCAAAATTTCAATATGGAACTTCCACCGAAGTAAATAGACATAGAAAACACAACAGAATGAATGAGCGTATTGGTGAAATCCGGATGTAGCCTAAAGCAATGGTCTGGTCAAAGAATGAACACCTTGAAAGATTTATGTATTCTACCATTAACGACCGGAAAAATATGAACAGAAATTCACTGAAATAAAAAACGCACAATTGGCTTCCGATTTCCTTCCACCCCATTCACCGCGCATTTTTGGAATTCAGGAACTGGTTCTGCAGGAGTTTGATTTAAGATGGAAAAAACAAGACGAAACTTACCGCTAGCCCTTCATCGAGAGCGTGTACAACTGCATATTTCAAATCAATATTTCTAGGGTCTTTAAACCTTTAAAAATACGAGTTGCATGCTTCATAAGTGATCAAGTGGATGTTTAAATTTGTGTTCTATATTCTATAATTAGAACGCACCAATAAATTGTATCTGATACTCGAAAATAATAGACGAGCTTACCGGCTCACACAAATCTAAATGTTTGATAATTTTTTTTGATCCACTGCAAAGTTTCAACTATCGTAAAAGAGAAACATACATTCGCCAGTGCAGCGAGTTCCAAATTATGAATCTGGAGCTTGGACAGGTTCAGATAATTTTTTTATGTGTAGTATTACGTTTCTACGTTGTAATTTTTACCTACCTAAAACTGCCAACAACGGAAACATTTGCAATGAAAGCAAGTCTATAAAGGTGAACGATGGAAGGTGAGTAGCTGCCAATTCCAGTTGCAATACTAATAAATGAGTAAAAATACATTTGAATCCTGAAAACTGAGAGCAGTTCAAATGTAGAAATGAAATATGTACATTTCGACTTCCCTGTACATTATTGCAGAATCAGGTATTTTCATGTAGACATCCATAGTAGAAACGATTCAGACTGATTTATAAGTAAAAATTGAAACATTCCATTTATTCTACGTTTTTTCAATTCACTCGCTTTCGCCGAATTCTGGAATTTTTGTTCAGGGTCATGAATAGGTATCTAAAGAATAAATCATTATACGAAATCAAATGTCTGAATAAAGAGATATTTTTTCGTCGTTACCTTTCACTGGCTCTTATCATTTACTATATGTTGACATTTGAGTAAGCTAACATTGATGTTTTAGGAACGTAATAAACTTTGACTTATTTATTTTTTAAGACCATGTCATTCCGTTCTCGTCGTTGTTTAGTTTTGGGTGAAACCTACATTACAACGCATTGCTCAACGAAGGAACACAGTGAGATTAAACTTTCATCATGCAAAACGCTGAATGCAGAAGGATGTGCGGATTAAAAACAAATCGCTTCGACTCAATCTCTCCATCCAAGAAAAGTGTTTGACGATGAGTGAGAGAAGTTATTAGTTTTGAACACTGCATAAAAAATTATTAGCTCTTCGGCGTGAAAACTCCCACTCGAATTCTACATGACTATTGATCCTAAAACCTTTGCTGGAATTTGGAAAGATGAGAGACAAAATATGGGGATTTTTCTAAAGTAAGCATTCCGCTGAGCTCGAAAAGACATTACGTCAATGAGGAAGGCGCTAGGTGAATGCAAAGTTACTTTAACAGGCTCAACAGTGAAAAGGCTCAGTCACTCAAGCACTAATGCATAGGTACATAGCTATGTATGTTAATAAAAGAGAAACGTTTTCAAAAAGAAAAGCTATCTTATCTCAAAGGCATTGGATTGAATATTGAGTCCGGAAAAACGAAGCAAGCACAAGCGCCTTCTTACTTGTTATTTACCTAGTTTGATAATGTATTTTTTGATGTGATATGATTTTTTGAGACATGAGATAAAGTCATGTTTTCATTTTTCATTGATGTTAAGAAATTCCCAGCCTAAGAGGTTGACTCTAAAAACTAATAGAAAAGAAGTTTTTCATGAAATTTTTTTATTGTCCTTCATGTTTTTGTGGCTTTCAGATAGCTTCTTATTGAATTGATACAAATGTGAAAATCAAATCTGTGAAGAAAGTAGGATGAAAATAGAAAATCAGAAGGGATTAGGTATATATACAACTTTGAGCGTATATATATGACAGCTTTATTTACCTTATACACTGTAGTAAGAAATTATTTGAAAACGTTAGCCTCGCGAAAAGTTTTATTTGGTGATCGTGAAAAAGAAAATCGAGCCTTTTGAGTGTTGGCGTGCGCTGTGCATCTTATGTGTAAGGACTTTACAGAACCATCTTCTCCAACAATGAGAATAAATCGGATTAGTGAAATTTCTTCCAGCAGACCATACAACGCACACTGACACATTAAGCACGACATTGAAGGTTCAAATCGTTTGGTGTTATGTATGGTTTAAATGCATACAAGTGTGAGAAATTGGTACGAACGTGCCATTATTGTTTAAGGTGAGAGTAGGAACTACGGTGGTTCCGAAATATCGAAAAGTGGACATCATGTTGTGGGTATAGAGGTTGTCAAAGGTTCCCAATAGCATAAAAATGATGTCAAAATTCCAAATGTAGTCTGAGATATCCATGTTCAAGGATAACCCATTTTTCGGCACGTTTCATGATTCTTTGAAATTTGCTTTAAAAAGTAAAAATGTTATCTGTAAAATTAAATGCTTAATTTACAACAGACAAGCATCGCAGCATTATGCAACTTATTGTATCCTTCCCTAAAATCGCAAAACTTATGATCAAACTACCATATACTCCGTAAATAAGGAATTTGCAATACGCGGAAACCAACCAGCTACACCAAAAGGCCATATATCTAATGTTAATAATTAGATGGCAGCATACAAGTATCAACATCAAACCTGAAATTTCACCAAGACTGGATTTCCATCATGTACGCTCACTGCATTAAAACATCCACTGCTTCAACTGTGAAAAAGTGTTAAAAGAAAAGGCGAAAGGAATTACAACATTATGTTGTCATTATGTTTACAAGGAACTTGGCATTCGACAGCCCACTTGGGGAAGCTCGGTTCAGCTCAACACTGAAAGGAGCTGTAAAACTTAATACGTTTTTAAGAACGGCTTTTTATTATCCATAATAATCCACTTGATGCAACTTATGCTTTTGTCATCGCTTTACGACTCACACTCATAATTTTCTTGTGTTTGTCTTTTGTTCTCGATTCTGCCTGCTTTAATGCTCAAGATATTTTGGGTTGCTTAAAAGAAGCATAATGTTCACAATGTTTTTCATGACACGACTGCGTCCCGTTTTCATTGTCTAACTGGAAACCACATTATGGTAATAACAGCATTTTTGTGTCACTTTATAGAATTATAAGTTCAATCTTCCCCAAAACGATGGTATAAGAAACACTGCACATGAGATTTTTGGACGCTGTGCTGGGATGAATGACACAGAAATGCACCATCAAAAGGAAGACAAGATGGAAATTGTTCAAGTAAATAAAAAGTCTATTCTACTGGAAATTCTATTATGTGTGGTCTTGGCCCTATCCTGTTCAATTTTCTTTGTCAATTCCTACTCGTGTTACATTATAACCCGTAATATATGTAATATATTGTAAAAATTATATACTTCACGTTTCTGAGAATTAGGAAAAATGCCGAATTTATCAAATCTGGTCCTGAGATATTTGACCGACTTCCATAATGTGGTGGTAGTACCTTCCACTTCTGCAAATTGTATTACAGAATAACTCGATTAAAGTAACATTTCTTTCCATTTACTTTGGTTGGAAAGTGTCTCAAGTGCACTACAAATACAAATTTGAGTTGGTCTATGTGGGAGAACTCTATTTTCTTCAGTAATACTATTTCCCGCAACCGGCCTTTTTTCAGCACAAAGTGCCACTACCTTACTTCCTGTGAAAGCTATCGCCATTCCACATGAGACAATCCATACACTTCACTTTAAATGAAAGTGCATCAAAGTCGACACGACACCGTTCTCCGCAAGGTTGCTTATCACAAGGAGGCGCGGGTGACTAGCGTTGATTTTACGCTGTCCCTTGACATAGGTGATTGATCGTAGTGTGGTATAGAAATATACTTATGTCTACACGATGCCGTCACTGACATCTTCATATCCATAAAAACCGTCTCTGTGAGCTTTCCATTATACTTTGGTGCACATAGCTTAAAATGTTCCCTTCCTACAACCTTCTTATTACGAAGGTCATGTATTTCCAGATCTATAAAAAATAATGAACCTCCTTGTGAATATGAAAATTGGCTTCATTGCGCAAAACGTCGGGACTAAAAATATGCATAATAATATCACTGGAAACTCATGAGGAAAATATTTCCAGCTAGACAGAATTTTTTCACTAGCTCCATTTGCTACTCAGCTGGATAGAAGGGCATTTATTGAAATGGAAACTTATTGCAGAAGTCCATACGTCACAAAGGACACTTTCCTTTATACTTTCCTTAGTCATCCGTCCGAATGAAAGCAAAATGCACTTACAATTTTTTCTCTCTAGCTGCATATTACTTTTGGCAAGTCTACCAAAAACGCATTAGAATAATTAAGGGTGTGCTGAGTGGAATAGCATATTCTAAGTTTACTAAAGTAGGCATCCCCCGAAGTACAATAGTTTCATTTCTCAGTTAGTACAGTTACCTAAGCTCTGGTTTCACATTAGGGTTCAAAGGACATACAATTTTTGGTAGCACCCAGTAAATTGCGACATTCCAAAAAACCCTCATTTTTTGAAGTTCCAGAGCTGAATACAAAACAAATAAGCTATATGGTCTCAGAGTGCGAACTCTAGAATGGAAATTAAATTTTTCCTATTTTTGTTCCGCTTCTTTCCTAAAAAAGAACGCATTACAAATGGAAGCTTCCTTTCTGCGGAAAGCAGATTAATATTGCTATTTTAAAGCTTCTAAAGCGCCATTCAATGTGTATTTAAACGAAGACAAATGTTACTTTGAATTCTTTTATGTTGTTCGAATTATAATCACTTCCAGTTCATATATAAAAGTACCAGACTAATGGGATTTTGATTTCGTCGTCTATTAATTTACCAATTTTATGGAGTAGAGTTTTAATATGAATCTTATGTACTTTCCTCAACAATAGCGTTTTCATTTCTTGTGTTTCTTTAGTTTCTGCAGTGTCATTAAGTTAAAATATAAATACAAAATGCGAGTACTACTAGACATAAAATGCAATTGTTATTCCGTCCCAGTGCATTAGATTCTTTCCGCAAATTTAGTGTACATGTTTCGCGTAAGTATAAATTTCCAGTAAACGTGTGTGGGTTTGGTGTGAGTGGGTGTATTATAGTTGCGAATTTTATTTGCAAGAGCATTGCAATAATAACTCCACAAGAATACGACATGCGTCTTATAGTAGCTAACATGAATATCGTGTTCAGATCTGTGACGGTGTCGTGAACAACACAGCGTGTAATCTGGAACGCAACAAATTCAAGGGAAAAGCTATTTTCAAATGTTTTATTTATTGTTCTTGCGTTTTAGGAAATATGTGACATTATTGTGGGCAGCCTGTTTTCTAGAATATGATTTTTTGTAACTAAATTAAATTCAAAGAAGGTATTATTCAAATCTATACGGTTAGAAAAATAACTTAGGTTCGCTGGTTCCAACTAAAAATAAACATAAGGTTTGTAGAAATATATAGATACAACAAGAAAATACGCGAGTAGCAGCACATACGAAATGTAAAATGTAACGTATCTTCTTGATGAGTTTTAATACAGAATTAGTGCAAAACAAGTGCCGAATCATTTTTCTAAAAGATAAAAATCGGATATAGTTTGTACCGGAGTGACCTGAAACATTTTATCAGTCAAATCATTCAAAAGTGCTGCTAATTGGATAACCCTTCGTTTACGTATAAGTTAAAGTGTATTTGAAGTACAGATAAAAATTACGCAAACTGCTATTTTATCTTTCGAAAAAGTTCATTTTTCCTATAGAAAAAATGATACATCATGCAAAGTTAGGTGACACTGTAACGAAGATATGCATATTTTTATCAGTTAGTTTAGAGGATGTAAGCGATATCACAAATTGGGTCGGCACATGAAACTATTTAACTAGTTACCTCGATCCTCATTTGGTCTATTTTTCTACAATATTTTGCAACAAGATAAAAAAAAAGTACAGAACACAAAGGCGCAAACTGTAAGTAAATTGTAGTGTATTTTATGCGTTCACTTTTTGGTATAAAAGAATAAATATAAATGATGCATTCATGAGTACGTACACCAGTTTAATTTGGATAAATTTTGATTTCAGAGTGAAGTGTGCTAACGCTCACATGAAAACACACTGGGAAAAATTTTTGTTGCAGGCAGGAAGGTTCTGGAGTTAAAAGAAATACATAGAAATATTATGTATAAAAA
Source organism: Orchesella cincta (assembly GCA_001718145.1). Classification (NCBI taxonomy): domain Eukaryota; kingdom Metazoa; phylum Arthropoda; class Collembola; order Entomobryomorpha; family Orchesellidae; genus Orchesella; species Orchesella cincta. The sequence goes on from LJIJ01002729.1 coordinate 15,335, forward strand.
AGTAGTTCAGTATTGATTATTAGTTAAAATAACTAATAATTGCAATTTTGGTTAAAAATGTCCAAATAGGTTACAGAAATCCCTGAAAGATAGAGACAAAGTCGACAAATTTGATTAGTTGATTGGGATGTAACGTATTTAGTTATATATAATATTTTAGAGTTATATATAGTCTTAGAGTCAAATGCAGAACGCAAATTCCATAATAGCTAACTAAAGCACTGAAATAACAGTTAGTAACATATCATAAAATGAATCAAAACTTTTGTTTTTCCTATTACTGGATCCGTTGGTGTTTCACTCTGCCCCAGTTGCGCTAACGCTTGGTGCATAAATTTGTGTAGAAAGCAGTTTTATGCGAGCAATGATATGATATAAACGTTTTTGCATCAGATAGTGTTCAATTTTCCCCGAACCAGCCCCTGCCGCCTTGTTTTTATAATCCGGTAGGTCTACAGTCTCACGCTTGTTGATGTTTACTGCCAACTAAATTTTTATGAGTGGAAAATCATATAATATAAACTAAAGATCTGGCGACGGTTTATGTGTATATTTGGGCAAGGGGGGTATCGGAAAAATTTATGATTTCTGAGCAAGCTGCATCTAATCCTACTTTGGTTTTAGTTAATAAAGACCGAGATAGTCTTCTCTTTATAGCTGGATAAACTGGACAAACGCTGTATAGCTGTGTATCATTTTTTAAATTGGCAGGTGTAAGAAAGTTGATAAAATTATTTAAATGTGACGTTCCAACCGACTGGCGATGTTCAAGTATTTGAAGTCGAGACTGGAGACAAGCGTAAAAATCTATACTATCGTAATGTTTTATTCTTTCCATGCACTATGGGGCCGTCCATTTCAAACGTAACGCTAAAATTGGCAATTTTCAGGGCACCCACCCCACCTTGTAACGCTGTGTCACGCTAGCCTGTACCCACCACCTCCGTCACGTAACGCTATGATTCTCCATATACGTATATATGAACACATACTATACTGAGGGTATTTATCCTAATCCTATGTAGGTTTCCTAAACAGTGGCATTGCATGCATGATATTTAACGACAGAATCATTTTTGTTACCTAAATATATAAAACTACTAATAAATTTCTGTGAATTCTATTGGACTTTGACATCAAATAAATTCAATTTAGAATAGACACATTCATATAAAACTAACAGAGGTATCTACAACATAAAGTAAAACGGCTTCACGTTCAATCCAAAAACGTTTAAATTTATTGTAGTAAAGATAATACAATCATTGAATTAGTTAACATTTCCGTTACGAAAAGAAATGAATCACTTCCCATTTCACATGCAATTTTTATATCAATGCACATTATTTAATTACCGTATGAAACATTTAAATATCATTCGAAACTATATGATATTCGAGAGTTACAGTAAAGTGTGAGCTAATCGAAAATGGTGAACCGTGTGGGGAATAATTATGACACGACGCTGATTAGTAATTTTGCAGGTTTTATCAAACCGTCACGGAGCTGAGCTCTATCCACCCACCCACCTGTCACGTTCCGCTTCGATACCCACCACGTTACATGTTATTTGATATGGACGGCCCTATGATGCATGACGGCTACTTATTCTCGAAATACAATTTTACATAGAGAGTGACAAAAAAATCGACCCAGATATCAGTTTATTCGCAATTTTCAGGGAGAAAATCCCGATTCGATAAGACTGTTTTGGAACTCCAAAATGTACAATTTTAAGCCTCTCAATAGTTCACGCAATCGCATTTAGCCCTTCTTCCGCAGTCTTTTCTGCACGCAAAGCAAAATCGTAGTCCCCCAGTTCTGAGATATCTATCAAATAAAGTTGGGACACAAAAAATAAGAATACTTGCGCAAACTCAAACGGCAAAGGTTTCAATATGGCCAAACTGTTTAAGCAAAATTCAAAAAACGTCCCATTTCAAATATGGCTGATAGCTAAAATATTAGTCTATGACGTTTTAACAATGTTTGGAACAATTTCAGGAATCATGCATGCCATACAGCTGAAATTGAGGAACCTAAAAAATTGATAGAGTCAAGATTTTCACACTTAAATGTTGTGCATGTAGAGTTTGCGCAGGTGTATTTCTACGTTTTATGGATGAAAATGCTCACAACACTTTCATTTGATCGAATGTTTTCACAGAACAGGGGGACCCAGATAATACAGAAGTTATGATAAAGATACTGGCGGTAAAACTACTAAAATTGGGGTCCCGGGCATGCTTTGTATAAATAGTTAACAATTGGTAATTTTGGACACCCGAAAGTAATCTTATTGAATTCTTAAGAATTTTGTACCCTAGAACAACTGCATTTCGATCATATATGGGCACGTTGAAAATTTTTCTCCAAAATGTATTTCGAGAATAAGTAGCCGTCATGCATCATAGTGCCATGCTGTCATAAATTATCAATTACTGTATTTATCCAAGCATTGCTAGTGCTCCTGAGCTAATGCTTAGGAAATCGAAATGTTATTAAAACAGCAAATTTTTGTTCTTGTAAGACGGAAAACGTTGCTCCATTATCAACTCTTTATTAACAATCATCAAAAGTTTGTTGTTTAGTATCCAAAAGTGTGTTTGAAAGCTGAAAACCTTGCTGATTTTCATTGATATTACACTACACTTATAGTTGATGAAGTACAAATTAAAATAAAAACTCCCAATGACAATCGCAGTAAATTACAAGACATACCGAACAAACCTTTTAACCTGCAATAAATTTATATAAGCCTCCATCAATTTGCTACCGGCTATCAGTCTTGACATAACCCAACATTTTCTTGTTATTTGTTCGCAGCATGTCAGCTCTTGTGTCACTAGCATTTACTTTACTTACGTGAGGTTTACTTACCTTTTTCCATTTTCAAACAAAATTAATCATTCTCTAACCGGAAAAAGATAACTTCGAAATGTTATCATTGTACGCAATATTTGAAGCTGGGATGTTTGAAATAATGTACCTTTTACCTTTATTAAAAATTTAGACAGCAAACCAACCGTCTTCATTATAAGTTTAGTGTGATTAATAATAGATAATAGATAATAGAGAAAGAAACTCGTCTGTTTATGTTTATAATCCCTTCCAACTGTCATGCTCAATAGAGGCAACAAGAAGTAATATGGTCAACAATTATTAATTTCAGCAAATCTTCATGAATCAAAAAGTAATATGACGAAAATAAAGCCATTGAAAAACAGGGTATCTGCAGTAGACAACATGAGAGTATTTGTGGAAATAAATTTAGCACCGTTTATTAATATTTTTCCATCCACTTACATATTAACAAAACACGATCAAGTGACTTTCAAGTACTAGTTTTACACATTCAACATCTACTATCCGATACTCTATAATTAAAATCACAAGGACAAATTTTGACGTAACGTGAGAGAAAGCATAGCAATTTCTGAAGAAACACGTATGACTTACGAGATTTACTTTGAACTTGTCAATAAATAATTGCTATAACTTCAGAACACATTTAGTTAAGTTAGCTTTAGAGTGGTACGAAGTATATTTGGTGAAAGTTGACAATGGTTTACAAAGATTTAGAAATTAGAATGCATTTTTAGGCCTTTGGAAAACACGTCAGTACAACCTGCATAATATTTGGTAGTGGAACGTTCTTATGGCGTAAGCGCATTCTAAGTTGGGTTTACTTCTATATTATCTCGTTCTCATCTCAATCTATATTCTAACTATCAAAGGAAATTGGATTAGTTATGAAAATGTGCACACGTTAAAGGATACGCAGTCATTACAAAAAAGGTCTAATTCCAAAAAGTATCACGTTCTCTGGCGTTCCACTACTTTGCTCCTCATCTGTAAAAAATATAAGATATTTTTCGCTTATATGGGTTTTACTTCCCATTCTCATTATATTTTAACAAGCTCCGAATTCGTCACATTTCCAATGCACACGCACGTAATGCTGATTTCGTAACGTAACAAATCGTGAATTACAATCTCCAGTTTTGGTTGTAATAAAAAGAGTAATTCTGGTTGCTCATCTTCTCTCATAAAATCCTCTCATATTCCCAAGTGCAATCTCTAATAGTGTCAGGTATTAATTCATGTGTTTCGGAATGCTCAGGTACATACAATAATAATACTTGAATTACGTACCATGAAGGTTTATTAAATAATTGTGTTCATCACGTAGAAAAACCTGGAGTTAAATTCATTAAAAAGACCAGTCATTATAGATTACAAAATAATCCGTCCGAGTATCCTACGCAGTTACATAATTTCGGTATCAAAATACCCCACGAGACACACATTATCAAAAACCTATTACAAAAGTACACAAATGACTAGCTTCTTATCGAATTAGTTACTAACCAAATGAGTTTTTAAACGAGAGCAGAAACAGATAATTAGCTTTCTAGTTGTAGCAAATAATTACCTGGCTCACGACATCCCCCAAATTATTTCCCTTGGGATTGGATTTGGAGCGTGGTTCCAGAACATGAATATCTGTTGTTTCCGTATAGTCTTCCCCCGATTCGGGAGTTGTTTTTGAGTTTATATTATTATTGTTACAGTTCGTTTCTTTCTCATGGTTCAATTTCAAGTCGTGTGTCGAGGTGAAGCTATTTGAACGGCCGATAAGACTTCAAAGGGGATTTTTTGGAAGGACTTGAACCTCCACTTGAAACTCGCTTTGGATTCGCACTCGTGTAATTTTGACTAATTTTACTAAATATTTCGCCCACTTTGTTGAACGCTTTTGTGGGGGGAAGTCTAATTTGTTGTTTTGCACTTTTTCATCTTGGTTAGAAGTTGTACTACTTCTGCTCTTCTCGTTTCCTCTTCAATGAAATTGTGCAGCTGCTTCTGATTTTTTCGCTGAAATGACCTTGTTTGTTTTGTTCATGCTGGAAATAGAACGACGTCGGCTGCTTCTGCTGGATAATAAAGCTGTTGTGGCCGACGGATCAAATGTTGGATTATGGTGATGATGCTGCTTGCAGAGATGAGAATTGAAATCATTACCTGTTGTGGTTGATGCTGGTTTGGAATGCGGGCTTATTTGTAGCGTCATGTTTTTCAAAGGAATATGTTCATGTTCGCTGCACATGTTCACATGAACATTGGCATTTTTCCCATTTATTCCTCCAATGTTGAGCAGCCGGTGGTTCACAACGGTTGTTTGAGTCTCCCATGTTGATCTTCGCTTGCTTGTCATCCGATCCGAGTTCATTGTGGATCCACGCGTGAGTCTCCCATTGCCCCCACGGATGTCTCCATTTCCGTAACGACTGTCGGCGTGAAGCTGTCCATTATTTCCTGTGAGAGAGACAAGCAGCGCAAAGACCACCACCACCTCCACCACGAAGTGTTCCTCCAACGCTTTGCCGACCGCCACCTGGCTCGTAAATTTCCCGATTGGTCACAGAGGCAACAGAAAAGGTGATCGTTGAATTGCTACGAAAGAATAATGAATATAAAACAAGAAAATCAATAAACTTTTTTATCAATTTCTATTTATACTAGACGTGAAGAAACGCGTTAGTGTTCAGCAGTCATAAGGCCATGTTGAAGTGCTTTTGAAAGACAAAACATACTGTCATATCAACATGCGTAGCAATGTTGATGGAATTTTGGGAAACTTCCCTTGGCTTCGCAAATGGCAGTCAGTTGAAAGACTGATATGGAATCACACTGCATGTGTTTAACTAAAAATGTATCAAATCGCGCGAAACGGTAAGCAGTAAGAATGACTTCGTCAAAGCAATTACTTACCTAACTGATGCTGTTACCATATCCATATCAAGCTTATGATATCTGCTCAAGCTGTTCGAACAAAAATTACAAAAATGTGTTTCAAGCGAACGCACCCCGCGGCTTGACACCTCCGCCTGGGCGGGGGCGGTGGGCGACAGCCTGTCCGGTTTGGAGCCTATCTAGCTCAACGCTGGGGAAAAAATTTCCGCTAAACCAGAGAGCTTTTGGAAATAGCAAGAAACATGCGAAGCATATCAGTAATATAACTTTTCATTTCATCCAGCCCATTCGCAAAAACTATTAAGCTGAAATTCTACTACTACACACTAAATACGTTTAAAGTGTAATATGTTGACATGCTATTTCGTTCATACTCTTTCAGTGGTTTCAAGAAATGCGCATAAACCTACAAGATCTGATACTTGCTATGTAGCATGCTCATGTATGTTAGGAAGAAAGAAAAGATTTGAAATTCTGTTTTTGTAGAGTTATTTTGAACCACTGAAAGAGTATGAAAACGAAATTAGCATGTATACATATACACTTAAACGTATTTAGTGTGTAGTAGTAGAAATGTTCAGCTAATAGTTTTGGAATGGGCTGGATGAAAATGAAAAGTTATATACTGATATGCTTCGCATGTTTCTTGCTATTTCCAAAAGCTCTCTGTTTAGCGAATTTTTTCCCCAGCGTTGAGCTAGATAGGCTCAAACCCGACAGGGTTCGCTTAGAAACCACATTATTGTTAATTTTTGTCGAACAGCTTGAGATATCAGTAAGCTTGATACTGGATATGGTAAACAGCATCAGTTAGTAAGTAATTGCTTTTTGACCGAAGTCATTTACTGCTACCGTTTCGGATTTGGATACATTTTTAAGTTAAACACATGCAGTGTGATTCCATATCAGTCTTCAACTGACTGCCCATTTTGGAACCAAGGGTTTCCAAATTGCATAAAACATGCTACGCATGTTGATATGACAGTATGTTTTGGTCTTTCAAAAAGCAACTTCAAAGCATGGCCTTTATGACTGCTGAAAACTAACGCGTTTCTTCACGTCCTAGTATGCAAATAGAAATTGATAAAAAAAGTTTATTGATTTCTTTTTTTATATCATCTCATTTTAAATTATTCTTTCGTAGCAATTCAACGATCACCTTTTCTGTTGCCTCTGTGACCAATCGGAAATTTACGAGGCCCAGGTGGGTGGTCGGCAAAGCGTTGGAGGACCTTCGTGGTGGAGGTGGTGGTGGTCTTTGCGCTGCTTGTGTCTCTCTCACAGGAATAATGGCAGCTTCACGCTGACAGTCGTTACGGGAATGGGATCCGCGGGGCAACGGGAGACTCACGCGTGGCTCCACAATGAACTCGGATCGGATGACAAGCAAGCGAAGATCAACATGGGAGACTCAAACAACCGTTGTGAACCACCGGCTGCTCAACATTGGAGGAGTAAGTGGGAAGAATGCCAATGTTCATGTGAACATGTGCAGCGAACATGAACACATTCTTTGAAAAACATGACGCTACAAATAAGCCCGCATCCAAACCAGCATCAACCACAACAGGTAATGATTTCAATTCTCATCTCTGCAAGCAGCATCATCACCATAATCCAACATTTGATCCGTCGGCCACAACAGCTTTATTATCCAGCAGAAGCAGCCGACGTCGTTCATTTCAAGCATGAACAAACAACAAACATTTCAGCATCAATCTTTAATGGTGAAGATCAGAAGCAGCTGCATACAAATTTCATTGAGAGGAAACCGAGAAGAGAAGTAGTACTTCCAACCAAGATGAAAAAGTGCAAAACAAAAAATTAACTCCCACAAAAGCGTTCAACAAAAGTGGGCGAAATATTAAGTAAAATTAGTCAAAATTACACGAGTGCAAATCCAAAGCGAGTTTCAAGTGGAGGTTCCAGTCCTTCCAAAAAATCCCCTGCAAAGTCTTTTCGGCGACGTTCTAGTAGCTTCACCTCGACACACGACTGAAATTGAACATGAAAAGAACGAACTTTAATAATAATAACATAAACTCAAAAACAACTCCGAATCGGGGGAAGACTAATACGGAAACAACAGATTTCATGTTCTGGAACCACGCTCCAAATCCAATCCCAAGGGAAATAATTTGGGGGTTGCCGTGAGCCAGGTAATTATTTGCAACAACTAGAAGCGCTAATTATCTCTTTCTGCTCTCGTTTATGAACTCATTTGGTTAGTAACTAATACGGTAAGAAGCTAGTCATTTGTGTACTTTTTTAATATGTTTTTGATAATGTGGTCTCGCAGAGGTCGTAAAATCCCGGATTACGGATGGGATTGGGATTCACGGATTATAATCCGTAATCCAATCCGGAGATAAATTTAAAAAATGATAATCCATAATCCGTAATCCCATTAATCAAATTCATACATCGTAATCCTTAATCAATCCCGATATCGAAATTAGAATTTGCATCAATCCGTAATCCCAATCCGGATTATGTGAATTGATTTTTCCGAAAGCTACACGCATTCGCACACAACCAGCAATCCTATACGATAGAAATGAATGGATAACAAAATACTGTATGTTGTTTTCTGTTAAAATGCATTAAACAATAGTAAAGTTTTCCTGTCTAACTTAAGCTTTTTCTTCAAATTTACATTCCGAATTCCATAAAACGTCCTGTAATAAATACCTAGATTTTCAGTCATGTCAGTTTTGAATGCTCGAGATACTAGATATTTTTATATATACTATATTTTGAACTGAAGTTGTAACTGAATTTTAAAATGGTTGGACAATTCTCACAAGCTCAATTTAATATTGGTAGCAATAAACCATTTAAAAAATTTCGAAAAAGGAAATCCTTTCTGATATTGCGATGTAATAAAAATTATGAATTCCAACGAATTTTTGAATAAGTTTGTGTGCTTTGAAGTAGTATTAAATAACGGCAAATTAAATGAAACAAGTGTAGAATAACTATACTGTCGTGTTTGCGCCTTTTTAAGAAACTGAAATCATGGATTGGGATTATGGATTACCAGATTACGCTAAAAGTGGATTTATAAATCCGGGATTATGGGAATTGGATTACGTAATT
>LJIJ01002730.1:0-24180 GCA_001718145.1 Orchesella cincta
GTATCAAGTCTACATGGGCACTTTTGTCAATTTTGACAAAATATGAAAAATTTGGATTTTCTTATGGGAGTTAGCATGGGAAAATATTAATTGAGAAGGGGGGACCAGGTTCGCTACTTCAAAAAGTTGGCGAATGAAAAAATCCAAATTTGTTTTAGAAAAAATATGTTTCAATGCAAAATTTCGAAAATTGAAGTTGTGGCACGGGTTTTCTCAAATACAGAGACTATTTTTATTGGTCTCATGCTTATTTGTACGTATAGCTTTATATACTCCTAATAATTAATTTCAATGAAAATCGACAAAAGTGCCCATGTAGACTTGATACTCAATATACGTGATAAAGACACGTAAATGGAACATACATGCCAAATCTTAGGGCCAATCGGAGCTTAACTAGGTTATGTCTTCCCGTTAGTTATTTGGAAGCTACTGGATTGCTAAAACGTGTGAGAGATATTTTTTCAAATTTGGAAGGAAGCAAATGTCGTCAAAGGAGCTTTAAATTTTACAAGATCAGAGAAACTTTTTAAACGTTCTTTCGGCTATAATCAGGGACGGGCGAGAGGCATAACAGTTAATGACAAACAAACTGAACAGTCCACCAAGATGGAATCCATTTTAGTGGTTTTGGTTGTTTATTTATATATGATCCTTTTTTGTATATTAGTTTTTATGATAGAAACGGCGTATACGTATGGTACAAGAATAATGGAAGCGCTTTTAGCTTGTCAAATAACAAAGTATGGGCAGCTTGAACGTTAACAGTAATTATTTTTAATTAAATCAAAATGTGTATATTCAAATATTGAATTGAAGTTAAAGTGAGCATCTTGAATTCCTGAAGGCAATTAAATGCTTTGGATGAAATATTCATTTTATTGAGATAATTAATGGACGTTCACAGATTAACTTAGCCATTTTAAGTAAGATAAATCAGTAGAAAATATCTGTTTCGAGGGTTATTAACATGTCATTTTTAATCACATTTAAATGAAATTCAATGATAAAAGTTCAACTTCAAACTTCAAACGTCAAAATTATAAAATTTATTGAAACCCTTTTGAATTACCTTAACAATACACTGTTGTATTATACATATATGATAGTCTATGAATAAATTCAATAATTTGACAAACACAAAATGATGCCAGCCAAAAGACAACGCGATTGAAATTACTGTCAATCCTGACAGTCCAATGTTGTGTATCTCAAACAAAATGAAAACAGTAATGGTTTACGCTATTATTTATGCCTCAAAAATCTTAAAAATTCGTTCCACGTTGCCAATAGAAAGTACGTACCGCCAACAACTCAATGAGCGAAAAAAGCTCTTGTTACCAGGTTGCATAATTTTAATGTGGAACACGACACTTCAAAGTCAAATCAAAACGCCAGCAGATTTGTATACAAGTATACTGGAGACCTGAGCCACAAAAACTAATCTTTGCATTCTACTTCACACTTTACGGCATGACTTTGAAAGGGATCAAAGGAAGCTTACTTCTATAGACACATACCCAAAAAAAACTGCCTTCAAATTTTCTTTGGCGTGTATATCCGTGTCCCGACTAACACTGTAGTAGTGAGCAAAGCAACTAACTTTTTCATTACTCACAGGGTTGCAGTAAGGCACAGTTCGTCTCGTGATGCCGACGTAAAAAGTAGCATGTCCGAGACAAAACTAATATGTTCCTTCTCGTTGGAGGAGCTAAGCAGTTTTTAAGCAATACGGCTAAAATCTATTTGTCTAGTCGACTCGCCGACACGCAGGTTATAATAATTCTTATTGGCATGAGCTCTGAAATAGCATATTTAATAGCACAGCTAGAAAATACGCACAGAAATCTTATTGTGAATGATAATGCGTATCATTTGTTATCTAATTTGTTTGATATTCCAGAAACATTTACAAGGCGAAATATTGCTGAGTTGTGGAAACAGCAAAACAAGAACTGGTCAAAGCATATATTTTGACTGGAGCTGTCGCAATAAATAAAATATTTTTAAATCAAGGGAAATGCGACAACATCCTCCTGTCAAAATGGGATAAGAAAAATTTTTCCGCTGAAAATTGTTTTCTGTCTTTGAAAGGAACTCGGCGTAATTGCACCGATTGTTCAAGAGTTAAAACATCAAGGACTAGGACAAGGACAAGGTCTGGACATCAGTTCACAATGGTTACCATTCCTGCTAAAATTAATTTAACACTATATCAGTTATAATATTATTCCAAATTTTATCGTTGATGTTACCTCAAATTTTTCAAAGTTGAACATTCTCTTGAAAATGTCACCGCTTAGTTGACGAAAGCTCGGGAAATAAAGTTAATATACCACCTCTTAAGCCAAAAAACATGTCTACTACATCAAGGACTAGTTTCCAAGGTTTGAAAGGTTTCTATGCCAGTTTTGGTTCGAGATTTGAAGCATACACATTTTCTGTATTGAGGAGCACCCAGCGTGAACAAATTACTGTTTTGACGCTATTAAAACCAATCACGAAATGGTGGTGGCTAATCATTCTCCTCGCAGGGATTACAATTTCGTTTCAATTGAAATGGTTTGGTGTTGGACAATACAGTTTGGCTGTGTACGGGATTCTCCTTGAGCAAGGGTTTCAAATTGACCAAAAAATCTTGAACGTTAAGTTAAAATTCATAGTTGCAATGTGGCTTTTAACATGCATGCTAATTCGATGGGTGTATTCGTCAACTATATTTAGTTACATAGCAACCAACACCCATACATTCCTCAATCGGCTGAGGAATTGCTGCGAGATGAAAATCAAGATATATAAGTGGTTGACGATGAAATTAGCATGGTTGTTAAAAGAGAATCAATGATATTCCGTAAAGATACAAGTAACATCTCAGCTTATTATAGCATGGTTTCAAAGAAAAAACGACAGTTTGGAAGTGTTGGGTAGGAAACAAAGTATTATCAGAAGATTACAGAAAGATACAGGAATATTATGTGTTAGAATCCCACACAAATTTTATCAAGGTTTTTGTGAGCCACGAGAAATTGTACGTGCCGTGGACCAAGATTTTATCCACGTGAATGGAACCGCACAAAAATCTGTTATCAAACCGAAAACAGATTTAAATACATTTGGAATGATTTTTAGTACCTCCAGCCCACATTCTACTGCACGTAGAACGCTTGGTGTGTCGTGGAAAAGGAAATGAGTTTATGGTTAAGATCCAGGTATTCTATTGTCTGCTTTCAAAACACCATGAGCTGATGTATTTCAATGATGATTTGAGTTATTTGGAGGCTGCTGGTGTGCTGAAACGGGTTAGAGATTTTTTCCAAATTTGGAGAAAGGCAAAGGAATTTAAACAAGCTTTAAATTCTACAAAATCGAAAAAGCTTGGCTGTGTACTTTCAGCAGTTTATCAGGGAAGGTCCGGTGCAATAACTTAAGTAGAAAATCACTCGAAACGACCAGCCGAACTAGAATCGATTTTAGTTGTTTGGGCTACCTATTTTTGTTTGATTGCTTTTTGCGTAACGGTCTGTATTGCAGAAAAACAATGGAAAATATGTTTGAATTCATATTATGTTTTCATCAATTAAGAGTCTCATATTGGGAATAAATTGAATGCAAAGTTACATCTACACTTGTTTTATGGGTGTTAACATGCTTGCTCATTATGCATGGATATTTAGATAATTTGCAATACAACCTTTGGCCTATATTCCGAAAACAGTTCACGAATTACTACTGGATGAAAATCAAGACATTATGGTAGTAGATAATAAGTATGTAGCTTGTGTCATAGAAACGGTTTCAGAAATTATTGGTAGAGCATCTTTTAACTTGATTCGACTATCATTTGTCTTTCAAAGACAATTATTACTGAAAGCGCAGGTCATGGAAGTGTTTCAAAAATATTTATAAGTGTACAGAGAATATTTATCATTTCTTGTTGGAAGCTTACATTTGAAACATTTGCAACCGGTTTTTGTACTGTAAAGTTGAAGCTCCAATTAGACGTAATTAAATGATGTATTAACGTTTTCATCAAAAAGCTTTCAAACATTGTTCCATAAAATTCAGAGACTCTCAAGCAATATTTAAAATGTGCTTCAAAATACGACTTGAGCTTAGGTGTTGCTATTCAATTATATTTAATTAGTAATAATCCCAGATGCAAATTGAGGATCACATTTTATTTTGAGCGAAATCATCCCAATCTGGTTTCCGGAGGTAAACAGCCATAATTGAAATTAGTTAAGCAGCAAGTACAAGTGCTCTACATCAAACATCGTAACTTAATTGCAATTTTTAAATTTATTTTTGATCAGTCTTACTTTGCTTTAACAATAAATTCGTTGTACAAAAACGTTTTCCCACAGTGTACCCAAAAATGAAAATCCTAAGTTATTGCTTCAGTTTATGGGTGTTGCAAACTTTCAAATTTTCTGCAACCTTTGAGTTGAAAAGTTCTCATCATCAGCTGTTAAACGAACGGATAAAATCAATGCTACCAGATTGTACAATTTTTGTATGGAACAACGAATTGGAGAGTCTAACTAACACGCACACAAATTTATATACCCAAATTCTGGACGCATGTGCAACTGAATCAAGTTTTTGCATTTTACTTTACAATTTACGAATTCCAATAACAAACTCTGATGACCCTGCATACAACAAACATATAACAAACCGTTTCACGTATAAATTTTCATGGGCATGTATCTCCGTTGTCACAACTTGCGGCGTGGTTGCAAATAACAACACAATATTTTATATTAATCACGAAAATTCGAGAGCTCCCATGTCCAGTCATGACAAAGAAGTATTGAGCAGTTTTTATGAAGCGGAAATGACCATGTTCCTTTTGGTTGAGGTTCCATCTCAATGTTTTAGCAACTCATCGATAATCTACTTAGCAAAAGGACTAGCTGTCACGCAGTTAAAGATAATTGCTGTTGAAATAAGTTCCGGTAAAATGCAGTTAATTTCACAACTTGAAAACAAATTCAAGGATTGCAGTGTAAATCGTACATGGTATAATACTTTGTCAAATATTATTGAAATTCCAAAATATTACACGATGCTTAATATAGTTGAATTGTGGAAGGACCAAAACAAAGATTGGTCGAAGCCGCTTTTCCAGATGAAAGATATTGGCGTCAAAAAACGCTTTGAGAACCACGCAACATGCGACCACATGACTCTGTCTAAATGGAACGAAACAAATTTTTCCGCGGAGGATTGTATACATAGTATGATTGAAACTCACCATAATTGCACTGTTTGTTCATTTGTTGGCACAATTAGCAGCACTTTCACATATACTAGGTATTTTTACTCAAGTTTTGGATCAACATTTAAAGGCTACAAATTCTCAGTGTTGAAGACTTCCCTACGTAAAAACGTTGATGTTTTGGCACTATTAAAGCCAATCTCAAAAGAATGGTGGTTAATCATTTTGGTAACAGGATTATCTGTTATTTTACTATTCAAATTTCTTGGTGTTAAAAATTACTATTTTACGGCGTACAAAGTTCTACTGGAGCAAGGGTTTTACATTGAGCAAAAAATCTTTAACGTAAGGCTAAAATGCATTTGTGTTTTGTGGGTTTTAACTTGCATGCTGATCGATGGGTGTATACATCAACGATCAGGGCGTTTCAATAGGACGGACATGGTGGAGATTGTCCACCCTCAAAAGCTCGTGTCCACCCTAGAGGCTTAGACCAAATGTAAGGAAATTCTTTTGAAAGACTTCGATCCATAAATTTGTCATAATGCAATGAGTATTTATATGCTTAAGAAACATGTTTTCTTCAGAATGAATCCTTTTATCTGTTACGTTTTCTAATTAGAGATGTGTCGGTTATGGCTGGCTCAAATCCCTATGTTATTTTTAAATATCATGGTAGGGCACAACAAATAATTAACGAATGGTTTTACTCTTGATAGTTTTCAAAGAATGCTTTGTTATATTTAATTTATATTAGGGCAATGATTATTCAACTTCAAAGCAAAATTCTGGTTTTGCTACAAAATTAGCCGTTTCAAGCCATGAAATGCAGGTTGATGGAAACAAATTAGTTTCCTTTTTTTAAATAGTGATTTCGTTTGAAGTGTGCATGCAGTATTCTAACGAAATGACGTAATAAAAAGATTTCATAAACGATGCTGTCTGCTGAATTTTTGTTTAAATCGCATTACTTTCTACATGACAGAATATATCTGATATTTGTAAATCTACCGACATGTAACGAAAACTTAAATTGATAACTAATGAGTTTAAGTTACCTGAAAACAAAGATTGTGTAATTAAACAGGTAAAACCGATGTGAGATAGGGATACGTCATCATTTTCCCCCCTTATTCCAACTATTAACATATCGATATTTTGCTTAAATGGTGGCAACTAAATTGAATGAGTACACGATGATTTGGAAACCCTAAGCCTGACGTTTTTAAAAAAATCATATTCAAGAGCATTGTTTCTCATATCTGCAACGTGCAATGTCATTATCAATTTTAAACCACCATGAAAAACGTTTGAGCTTACGATTATACAAAAAAAATTAACCTTTTCGTTTTTTGGATAATTTTTGATTCCATAATCATTATCAACCAGTCTTAATCTTATTCTTAATCTATATTCCTTGAAAAAGGAGTGTGTATCTCCAAAACGTTGGAATTCAGCCAAATAAATTCAATTTTTTCACTAAAATCCCGTTAATAAACCATTAAATAGTTAATATCAATTTACTGTGTAATTTCAGTCTTAGCTTAAACACAGTCTACAAAATTGCAAAATGGCAAGTGAAATCGCTCATGCACAGTTGTGTAAGTTGTGTATTGAGTAAAATTCAAAATGATTATACGTCGATCAAATTGCCATCAAGACCTTCGTTACTGAATTTTGCATACTAACTGACTAAAAACATTAATTCCTTAAATTTCCACCCTGCAAAAGTTCGCTGGTGACGGCCCTGTCAACGATATTTACTTATATTGCTGCGCAACCACAACCATACATTCCACAGTCCGTTGATGAATTAATACTGGATGAAAAGTTGGATGTATTGGTTGTTGATGATGATATCAGTATGGTTGTAGAACGCACAGATAGAATGGGACACTTTGAGGAAACGCAAAATATCTCAGGCTATTATGGTGTATTTTCGAAAAGGAAATCGGTAAGGTGGAAGTGTAGCGTTTCTAATGTGGAACTAGAAAAAGACAGAGCAACGTTGTCAAATTATACGAATTTCTATCAAAACCTCAGTACACCGCGGGACATTTTGTGTGAAGTTGAGAAGTATTTTAGTTTTTCTGTTAGTGGGCACAGGAAACGAACAATAATCAAGCCAAAAAGCGATTTAAACACGTTTGCAATGATTTTTAGTACATCCAGTTCATACCCTCTTGCAATCCAGCTTTTACTAGATCGGTTGGTTTTCCGAGGCAAAGGAAATGCGTTTATGGTTTCAATGGATCTGTTCTATAGTTTGCTTTATAAACACTCGGATTTGATATATTTCAACGATGAATTGAGCTGTTTAGAAGCTTCTGGTGTGCTAAAACGAGTCAGAGATTTCTTTCAAATTTGGAAGGAAGCAACTACTCTTAAAAATGCATTGAGTGCTACAAAATCGAAAAGGCATCTAAATATTCTTTCAGCTATATACAAGGACGAGCTGGTGGCATAACAATAGTAAGAAATAACATAGAACAGCCGGTGAAATTAGGCTCAGTATTGGTCGTTTGGGTTAGTTTTTCTTGTATGATTGTTTTTTCAGTAATAGTTGGCATTGCAGAAGCAGTGTGGTAACACTGAGCTGGGTTTCATCCATTTGCACCTGTAGAGAATTTGCACTTCAAAGGAATCGCTAATTTATGAAGGAACGTTTTTGGCACATGCGTCGATTTTGGAATTTTTCTAATTAACTGCGTGGTACTTTTAAATTCGACAGCTTTATGAAGCTACTAAAACAACGTGTATTTAAATTTATTTGAACTTACTTATTGGTTATTCAGGATTTATTGCTGAAAGTCAGCAATCATAAATAATGAACCTTTAATTTTAACTCATTACTTATACTTCATTATAAATAAAAATTAATTTTAATGAGCATTGAAACATTAGGTTTACTTAAGACCCAATTTTTGTAATTAGTGAAATTATAAAGAATTATAAAGTAAGTGATCCTTACCACAAATCATATCAACGTAAATGGGAAAGGCGTCCAAATTTAATAGTTTGACAAACCTTATTAAAATTTAATCCCACATTGTTTATAGAGAGGTTTGCAGCTACACAACCATTTTAAATAAACTACAAAAAATGAAAATCGCAAAATTTTGCATTATTTTTCTTGCGATTCAAACGTTCCACGGGCTTTTAACTACGGCACAAAATACTTTCCCTTCTCTTTCTCAGGGACTAAAAGAAAAGGTAAAATCGTTGTTACCACAATGCACAATTTTGATCTGGAACACAACATTACAGAGGAACACCATCCTACGTGAGAATAATTTCGATGAACCAACAGATTTATACAGTGGTGTATTTATGACTTGTGCAACCGAGCGTATTTTTTGTATACTACTTCACACTTTACAACACGAACATGAAAAGAAGAAATTCGATTGGAAGTCTATCAGACACATGACAAAAAGATACAATCATAAATTTTCATGGGCATGCTTGTCTGTTATCACAACGAGTTCTGTGGTCCTAAATGAAGACTCAAACTTTTACATACCTCCTGAACTGCCTACAGCAAGAGTTATGTACTCATCCTACAAATATGTAGGAGTAGAAGCTAGTTTTTATCAGGGAGAAATGACGACATTCGTTTTCGTTGAGGTGCCGAACCGCTCTTTCGAGCCATCCTCTAAAAACTATTTGGCTACCTATTTCGCCGAATACCCAATTATAATAGTTTTGACCAATGTTATCTCCGATCGGTTATTTTTAATTGCACATTTGGAAAACCATCACGGTCAAGTAAATTTTAAAAATGTGCCGCATCAAATTTTGTCAAAAATTATAGAGATTCAGAAAGTTACCAGAATGGATAATCTAGTAGAACTTTGGACAAATCGAAATAAAAATTGGCACAGGTATAATCATCGTCTTAGAGACATAAGAAAATGTGACGATATGACACTGTCAAAATGGGATGAAGAGAAATTCTACGTGGATAAATGCGTTCTCTCAATAATTGAAAATCATCACAATTGTACTGCACCAAATTACGATGTAACGGCAACAAAAATTTGGCTTTCGCTGAAAAACTTTTATTCAAGCTTTGGTGCAGCATTTGAAAGCTACAAATTTTCGATCTTGAAGTCACATCAGCTTAAAAATATTAACTTGCTGGTATTATTACAACCGATTACCGCCGAATGGTGGCTAATGATTTTGGTAGCAGGAATATCAGTTTCAGTTCAAATGAAAATTCTCGATGTTAATAATTACTGTTTTGCACCGTATGGAATTTTTCTCGAGCAAGGGTTTCAAGTTAAGCGTATAATATTGAACGTGAAGCTACAATCCATACTGGCCTTGTGGCTTTTAACATGCATGCTACTTAGATTGGTTTATACGTCAACAATATTTACGTTTATTGCAGCCCAACCATTACCCTACATTCCTAATTCGATCGAAGAATTGGTTTTAGACGAAAATCGAGATATTTTAATGGTTGATAATGAAATTAGTATGATTGTGGAAACAATGGATTCAATGAATTTCAACAAAGACAGAGAAAACATTTCCCGTCTGTACCGAATATTTTCAAAAAAGCATTATGTTTGTTGGCAATGTTTTGTTGGGGACATTTATGAAGGAAGAATTAATTTTGTGACGAAAAGCTACACAAATTTCTATCGAAATCTTAAAACACCGAGGGAAATTGTTTGTGCAGTTGATCATGATTTTATTTATGAGCATAGAGCAACTAAAAGTCCTGTTGTTAAGCCAAAAAAGGAGTTGAGCTCATTCGCTATGGTTTATACTACACTCAGTCCATACACGTCTACAGTTCAATTGCTAATAGATCGCATGGTTTATCGTCGAAAAGGAGTCGAAGTATTGGCTTCTGTTCGGTTGTTTCATCTTAACTGGGGGAAAATACCAGAGTGGATATATTATAATAAAGAGTTAGGTTATTTAGAAGCTGCTGGTGTGATAAAAAGAGTGAGAGACTTTTTTCAAATTTGGAAACAGGCAATTATAATGAAGGAGGCATTGAACGCAACGAACTCGTTAAAGGTGGCTAATGTGCTCTCGGCAGTGTATCAGGTAATGTCAGGTGGAATAACTATGGTTGAAAAAGACACAGAACCGTCAGCCAAGTTGGGGTCTATTTTAGTGATTTGGGTCGCCTACTTTAGTATGGTTGTAGTTTGTCTGGTTGTTTGTATTACAGAAATATTGCTGTAAATGAGATCTAATTCAAATTATTCTACAGTGAACAGCCAACTTATTTCTTTCGTATTTATCTTATTTTTATCTCAAACTAGCGTGTAGACTATAATATTTGTAAACGTGAGGGCGAAGCTAATGCAAGCTATTAATTAAAAGCTGCAAATTCTATCAAGTAAGGTAGTGAAGCAATGAAAGATAAACAATTATATCGAAGTATTTAAAAAACTAAAAAAAACATGTCTTTACTAGTAATATAGAAGTAATTTCAAGAGAAATATAACAGGCACTGGAACCAAGTACCTTTTGTCATTACTGTCAATCTACACGAATGACATATTGGAAGTGGTTTTGTAAAAGTGATGTCTCTAGACCCTCATTGTAGAACGTTTCAGTGCACATTTCCTTTAGCTGCGACACGAATTTCAGTGGTAAACTACTCAATAAAAATGAAAATATCACAATTTTGCATCCGTTTTTGTATCCTTCAAACCGTAAACCTGCTTTCAACCTGGGCACAAGATATTGAACCCCTTCAGGGATTAAAAGAAAGAATAAAATCGTTGCTACCCAGCTGCACAATTTTCCTATGGAATACGACAGTGCAGAGTGATGACAAGGCACCAACAGATTTATACACTGGCCTACTACATACGTGCGCAGCTGAACCTAATATATGCATTTTACTTCACACTTTAACGCACAACTTAAAAGGAGATGTGAAAATGCATCAACTTAAAGGTCACATTGGACACCGCTACGCACATAAATATTCTTGGTCATGCATATCGATTGTTACGATTTGTACCGGGGTCATACGAGAAGCTGAAAATTTTTATTTAAATCATAAAACGTCAGGTGTATCCAAACCCGATCATGTCGAATATATTAGACAATATCTCTATATGGCAGAAATGAGCACGTTTCTTTTTATAGAAGTGTCAACAGCGTTCTTTGACCTTTCATCCGTAAACCATTTAGTTTAAAGTCTTGGCAAAACATAGATAATGATAGTTTTCACAAACACAATTTCTGATAGAGCATGTTTAATAGCACAACTGGACAACAAGCACAAGAATATTCATATCAATGAAACGTCATATCAAATATTGTCAAAATGTGGTACAATTCCAATATCCACTACAATGAGTAGCTTACTTGAACTGTGGAAAAAAGGTAATAACGATTGGTCAAATTTTTATTCCGAATTCAAACATCCGCGTGCTTTAGTCAATCTCAACTGCGATGACTTTACACTGTCAAAATGGAAAGAAACAATTTTTCAGCCAGACATGTGTATTCTAATTTCTATTGAAGCTCGCCACAATTGCAGTCATTGCTATGGCATTAAATACAATCGAATGGAAACATTTCCTCTGAACTACTTCTACTTAAGTTTTGGTTCAAGATACGAAGGGTATAAGTTCTCAATTTTGAAGAATTCTGAGCTTGAAGTTATTAATGTATTGTCATTCCTCGAGCCAATCACATGGAAATGGTGGATAATTATTTTGTTGGCTGGAGTAGGAATTTCGTTACAATTTAAATGGCTTGGTGTTCCGCAATTCGGTTTCATCGCTTTTGAAATACTTCTTGAGCAAGGATTTGAAATTGAGAAGAAATTATTAAACATGAGGCTTAAAACTCTTCTAGCCATGTGGTTATTAACTTGCATGCTTCTTAGATGGGTGTATACGTCTGCCATATATACATACATTGCTGCTCAGCCATTGCCCTATATTCCTAAATCGATCGAGGAACTGGTACAAGATGAAAATATTGGCATATTAATTGTGGATAATGAAATTAGCATGGTTGTTGAAACAATGGATTCGATGAACGTTAACAAAGAGCGAGCTAACATAACCACTTTTTATAGAATATTTTCAAAGCGGCGATCAGTAGGTTGGAAGTGCATGCTTGGGGACTTTGTAAGAAGGAGGCGCAATGTTGGTCAGATTCGTGATATAGTTTCTAACACCTACACAAATTTTTATAAAAATCTTAAAACGCCACGAGAAATGTCTTGTGCAGTTGACCAAAATTTTGTTGTTCCATTCGGAGCTATCAAAAGCCCAGTGGTTAAGCCAAAGAAGGAGTTGAGAAAATTTGCAATGATTTTTAGTACATTCAGTCCATACACGTCTACAGTTTATTTGCTGTTGGATCGGATTGTTTTTCAAGGCAAAAGAAGTGAGGCTATGGTGACTTTGCAGCTGTTTTATAATATTGCTGGAAAAATACCAGAGTTACTATATTACAATGAAGAACTTAGCTATTTAGAAGCTGCTGGTGTTCTTAATCGTGTGAGAAACTATTTTCAAATTTGGAAAGAAGCTACTGTTGTTAAGAAAGCATTGAAAGCTACTAGACAGAGAATGATAGTTAATGTACTTTCCGCAATATTTCAAGGAAAGTCTGGTGAAAGAATTGTGGCTGAAATAAGTACAGATCAGTCAGCCGAACTGGGCTCTATTTTAGTTATTTGGGTTGCGTATTTTTGTATGATTGGTTTTTGTGTGCTAGTTTGTATTTTGGAAATATTTTGGAACAATATTTGAGCATTTTCTGTCCAGTTCTAAAATATATTCCGACGATTACAGCTAATGACTCATAGTCAAGGTCAGATTGTACTTGATTGTATGTAGGACTGTCATTAAATCACGCGGGAAAGTATACAACTTATACAAGAGTGAGTATATTTCCTACATACCCGAGTTATTTAAAAGCTGTTAATGTGCTGAAGTGCGTCAAAGATTATTTCCAAACTCAGAAGGAATCAATTGTAAAGTAAATAAATTGAATCCTACAGAATTTAAAAAAGTTCCAAATATACTTTTAGGTTCAATTGAAAATGCACAAACGAGAGCAATATGGCTCCATTTTTGTGATTGGTGTTGAAATTTTTTGTATTGATTGCAACTGTTGCTTGTAATTTGGGTGGCAAGGTGAAGTACATTTATTGCATTCATTTTATTTATACATAAACTGCAGTATTAAGTTTATTGTAGTTTAAACTTAACATGGCGGTAAAACAGACGAAGGAAATAAAACATCTGAATTTGGTATCGAATAAGGCTTACAAAACAATTAAAGATTAAACAATTTTAAGCGAAATAACTTTAAAACATTCATAATGATTCTTTAACTTTTATTTGCCATTTAGTAATAACTTAAGAGAAATTTGATTCCGACACAATCACGTGTAAACATTCTTTCAGGAACTCATTATTCTTTTTGGATAAGAAGCCTTCCAATTAGTTCAAATAGACAGCTACCGTAAGTAAACTAATTAAAACTGGACGTGTCATTGTGGCGACAAAAAATTTAACAACCTAAAAGGTTCTCTTCAGACACATTATTTTCTTCCAAAGGCGGTGTTTGCTGGAACATATTTTTTACACTAATTAACTAAGAAGATTTCATACCAAAAAATAAAACTGTCATAATTTGTTATCAACTAGTATTAATTTCCTTCAATTCATCCCTGTAAATGGCAGCAAATTACTTCACGATGTAGGTGTTAAAATTTCACTCTTTATCAAATACTTGAGGTACATAAATTACTCGAAATGGCTTCGATAACCTAATTAAACTCTAAGTTAAATGTTCCAGCAAAGCATCTTACATTGCTTGGGGCTGCCACTAAACGTATTGTCTCAAAAATCAATAAACGGGAGATACTATACATTTTGGGGCATATATTTTCAGCCACAAAAATGACAAACTCAAAAATTGGCATTATTTTTGGTTTTCTGAATATTTTGAAATTTGCATCAACATTTGCACTAAAAAGTACAAATTATGAGCCGTTAAATGAGCAAGCAAAATCACTGTTATCAGGTTGCACAATTTTTTTGTGGAACTCAAATATACAGTGTAAGAGCCGTGCTCCAACAAATTTATATACGAGTACTTTAGAAACCTGTGCAGCAGAAACCGATCGTTGCGTTCTGCTTCACAAGTTACGGCATTTAAAATCCAATAGGGAATCATTCCGAACCTTAACAGACACATAACGAAAAGCGTTTTGCAATATAATTTTCCATGCTTGATTTCTATCATTCCAAATTTGCGGGTGGTTATAACAGAAACAAACAAATATGTTATCTTACTTCATTATATTACGAAGCGGTCGCGCTCACTGCACCCAGGATGAGAGGTAAATAGTACTTATATGAGCCAGAACTGAGCATATTCTTTTTTTATTGAAATTCCACAACATTTCTAACGCCATACTTCTACAGTTTATTTGGCACCAATTGCTCACCGAAACCCAATTAATGATGGTTTCTCATAACTTAGGTAGATGAAGCGCACTTAATTCCCACAACTTGACAACGGTTCAAAATTGACAAAGGTAAATCGTACTTGGTATTCAGTAGTGATGCCTTCATTTTAGTTTGGCGATACCAAAAAAATTCACCATGCGCTCAATATCATTGAAACTGTGGAAAACAGCATAACAAAGATTCGGTCCACTCATGTTATCGCGGAGAAAGGTTTATGAAGCCATTAAAACGTTTTTTTTAAACCCTGGCAAATGTTGACCACATGATCCTTTCAAAATGAATGAAACCAATTTTCAGCAAGCTGTGCATTCTCACACTAAATGCAAGCGTTCGTCATAACTGTTACTGATGGGTGTCCAAGTCGGAGCAAGTTATAATGAGACAATTGCTAAGTTGTTCTACCCAACGCTTTTATTTCCAGCTCTCTGGCGCAGCATTTGACGCGGATACAAATTCTCAGTTTTAATTAGCCCTCAAAGTGAAAACGTAAATGTCTTAGCGTTGCTAAAACCAGTCACAAAAGAATGGTGGCCAATCATTCTGATTACAGGAGTTTCAGTTTCTTTACTATTCAAATTTCTTAATGTTAATAAATACAGTTTTACAGTCTACGGAATTCTGCTCGAGCAAGGGTTTCGTATTGAGGAAAAAATCTTGAGCATGAAATTAAAGTCCATAATTGCTTTGTGGCTTCTAACATGCATGTTGATTCGATGGGTGTATACGTCAACCATATTTTACTTCATATTACGGCGCAGCCGCTACCATTACATCCCAATTCGGTTGAGGAATTGCTACAGGGTGACAATCACGACATTTTGATGGTGGATGATGAAATAAGTATGGTTGTGGACACGATGGATTCAATGAATATTGATAAATATAAAAGTAATATTTCCCACTACTATGGCGTGTTTTCTAAGAGACGATCGGTAGGTTGGAAGTGTCGCGTTGCAGACTTAGAACTGAGGAAAGAAGTAGGAGATCAAATCGGTGCAAGTGTGTCTAACTCGTACACAAACTTCTATCAATGCCTTAGAGAACCTCGAGAAATTTTTTGCACACTTAAGACGTCGTTTTATTACAAGAATGATGATAGCACAGGTAAAATTTTCAAGCCAAAAAAGAAACTGATTACAGTTGGGATGATTTATAGTACCTCCAGCCCATACCGAGGTACTTGGCGGCGAGATTTGATTATAGGCATTTTCCTTTGTTTCACGAGTTCATCTCATCATGTCAGCTTGGGTCTTGTTTACATTGTACGAGTCAGCTGATCTTCACTGAAATACATGTAAAGACTCAGTGAAACAAAGGAAAATGCCATAATCAAACTCGCCGCCAGCCTCGTCAAAGGCCAGGAGTCAATTGCCTAACGACAAACACGTCAACGAGTCACCAGTCGGGTTTCTCTGAGTCAATTGCCTAACGACAAACACGTCAACGAGTCACCAGTCGGGTTTCTCTGACTACAGTACGGAAGAAACACGGACTGTACCGCCGTCCCTTGAGGATCCTTTTCAGAATTAATGATGACTGCTCTTTCTAACAAAAATGTCACAAATAGAAAAACTTAGTCGTACAAAACCTTTTAACTATTAAATCACCATTTCGTTTGTTGACTACTCACCAGTCACAACAGTTCGTTCAAACTGACGAGTTTCCGACAACTCATCAACTTTTACAGCAAAAGACAACTGCTTCCTTTCTCCTCCGTTTAAGGTCTCACACATTAATGAAAAATGTTTGAATTTGCCTTTTTAAAAAAGAATAGTTCTCTGGTTTTAAGTAAAGCGAAGTTGAATTTGGTTCGCTCCTTCTTCAAACCCAAATACGCATCCACCGCTACTTGCCCAGTGCCTCGAGGTTGCACCTGCTTGAAATGTTTTTAAGACGCCAAACCTTTTTCAAAGTTTCTCCACGTTTCACCTATGAGTCAATAATTTTTGGTTTGAATTATTAAAGGCTTGGAATAAAAAATATTTGGCATCTGAATAAATGCAACAAGTGAATGAGTTATTTTACCTTGTCAGTTGAAATTTCGCATTGAGTGAAATCAATTTTACTTGAAATATTAAGCCAAGTCGCACCAAATATCGGATTAATACGTCTGACGTATTTTGCTCCCTGTTCTGTTGAATCCATGTTTAGTGAAATTTATACGCAACCAAATTATAAATGTAAGTAGCAATTTTAACTAAACAATCTGATTTGATGGGACCACTAACCAAATTTCTTTGATGCTTGAGGAACGACAATAACTAAACGAATGCTCCAATGTGAAGTTTCTGAAAATGAATGAAGACAACGATTTATGTCTCAAAGCTTACAACAGGCAATTTTTTGTAATACGGGACGACAAGAGTGAAGCATACACTTGTGTACTATATAGCTCTATCTTTAGGTACATCACATGCATACATACGTATCATTGCCAGGAAATATTGTGAAAGAGGATTAAATATGACGCATTATAAGTGACCATTTTCGTAAGCTGTTTGGGTTGCTTTATGGTTTGGATAAAATGCACCAAAAGAGTGAGTCACCGTCACTCTTACATTTCTCTTATCACATGTAACATGGTATGGCCTGAAATGTTAAAATTAACCTTTCATGTTTGATAAACAATGTACACTGAATAAACCCAAACCCCTTTTTGTTCAGCGTCATGTAAAATTAATGCACAAGAAGGTTCAAAATCCAATGCGATATATACATGTTTCTGTGCGACGAAAAGGGGTATAATCGTATTGTCAAATCAATGTAAAATACACTGAATTGAAAATAAGATTGTACCATTGTTTCTTTGTACGGAGACATATACTTTTACATATTCCAATTTTTAATCTGCGACTTGGTTGGGTTCAATATACAATCACAACGTGGTTCTTTCAGATACTACAAACATTCCATGGCAAGTCGTACTACAGTACTACTGCATATGGACACTTCAATCCATGCATACAGTTTTTTATGAAAGATTCATAAAACATTCTGATAAACTGAAGAAATATTTTTAACACAAATGACTACTCATCGTCACTTATGCAGCTGCAAGGTCCTATTATTTAGAAAAATTCGACTTCATGTGAATCTGATTCAGATTATCTGAAAGTCTGTTTATAATAACAATTTTTAATGCAAGCAGTTTTTTGGTTGGGTGAAAACATATATTTTAACTAATAAGTGCAAAAAGTAAACCAGATCCCATTTGAGTGTAAGAAATGACGAAAAGAGAAGTGCGGAGAACATGCCAACCCAGATTCCGGGGTTAAATAGTCCCATAACACTTGAGAAGATGACTACGTGGAATTGTCTACCTTAATTTAACATGGATGAATGAAATAAACGGGTGACTCAGCTTGTGAGATTTGAAACACTTCTATTAATCTCAACCTGCTGTCTGTCTTCTTGAGATCTTTTGAGTGAACTTGGGATTTTGAATAAATGCGTGGAAGCTTGACGATATTTTTAAGGTTTTGAATTGATGATAATAAAATACTAGGAAAATGATTGAGCAGGAAGATCTTATTGGTGCTATTTTTCATTTATTATGGAGGTAATTTATTGATATTTTATTAAGAGTTTGTTAGGCAAGTTTTCTACATTTTAAAGATAATCAAACACAATTCTCAAATTAACTTAAAATTTAATGAGTGCATTATCGCTACAAAGTAAGCATTTCTGACAAGACACACTCGCAATATAATGTATTTTAAACACAAGTATTATAGATAATGTTTACATATTTAGAAGTCAAATGTCATCATCATCATTTTCACTGCTCTCGTCTCCTTCATCGTCAGTATCCTCTGAAGAGTTATATTCACTTCCCTCGTATTCGACCTCGACAATGAGACCAGTGGAAAAGTCCCTCTTGTATTTCCTAGGCTCTACCTCCTCATACAAAACCCTCACAATAAGATTCTCGAGTGTTGGGAGCAACTCCCAAATATTGGAATCGTTTACTTGCTTCCGAATCCCGAGAACTGTATATGTCCCCTCCCACAATCCGGGAGCAAACTCAACTTCCAGATCCCTCAAAGAGCTAAGCTCAATCAGCGTATCGAGGCAGCTATCAAAATCATCTATTCGGAGAAACTTTAATTTCGGCAAGTTGATCCGGAAATCGTTATCTCTCAAAGTTAGTGTCCCCAAACCCCATCGACTTACACTTAGATACTCCAGTGACTCAGCGAATAGAGAAAGACTCGTAAAAACTTGTTCAACATCCGATACCCTTGCTTCATCTTCTTCTTCAATGGCTGTTAGTGCAAGAAAAAGTTTCTTGAAAGCGGGTTTCCGCGCAGAGTTACGAAAGCTTTCCAAAACCTCATCGTATCAACCAGTCCCTTATACACTTCCAGATTGGGGAAATGGTGCATTGCTTCGTAGAATCTGGGAACATCCATCCGTTTTATAGAAAGTGACTGTGGAGGAATGTAGGAGCACAAAACTGGGATTGCGTCATACTCCATCGTGCCCACGAGTAGTATCAGGGTTTCCAAATGAAGCAGCTGTGGCAAGGATTTCTGTGTAGTATGCTTAACTGTTCGCGGACAGCTTTTATTATAATTTCCAGCTTTCGCAAGTTAGGTACGCGGAGCAAAACCTCACGAAGTAAATCTGGACTCCCAAGTCGCCACTGGTAGAAGTTAAGGTCAAACTGTACGTAGTAAATATAGTGGCCAAACGGATCCAATAACTGAATCACGTAGGCGTGGAAGTCCGAATGGTAAGCATCCTACTTAATCTTGCTGGGCTCGAGAATTCCAGCCTATCTTGATGCTTCCCCATGGAAAGGGATTTCCTGAGTAATCCAAAAACTGACGGATTGTATCAATTGTTTCGAAGACGACAGTCAAGCTTTTGTCTGCGGCACCCGTTTCAAACGGCAAGAGTACCAATGAACGATGAACTTGAGAGTCTACATCTTCTTTCCAAGATTTGCACACTTTACGGCATTCCAACAACGTCGGATCATTGGGAGGGAATAGTAAGGAGGCAACCTGACATTGAAGTTCAGACGTTAGCATTTATCAACACCTTTGAAAAATAGGTTAAACACGGGAGAAATGAAATACCTCGGGAAAAGTAGCTGCGTTCTTTTGACCAGCAAGTTGCGCCATTTGGAAGAGGTGCGAAAGCAAGTTAGCAAGTCTCCAGAGTCCAGGGTGTCGAATATGTCTTTCCAGACCTAATAGTGAGAGTATAAAACTTATCAGACACGAAATATTGTCAGTTCATTAGGAGAATGCATGATTTTTAAATATTTCCACCTCAGGCAGACAGTGCCCCAGAGTCACGACGTCAGTCACCGCTATCTGTTGCTCCACTGAAGCCAGTTCCGAACGCTGCTCTCCATCATTCCGTTGAAACTCTGATGGAGGTTCGTTTTTTGCATCGTCCTTTTCATTCTTCGCCCTTCGACGTGAAACAAAAGTTTGAAACCATAAATTCCATCGATTCAAGCAAATAATTGAATGTAAAATCAAATTCAACAGATGTTATGTTTTTACCGATTTAAGCCCACCTCTGCAGTTCCAACCAGGTCAAGGTCAACATAATTTTCTAAATCTTCTCCGTCCACAGTTTTAATCCGTTTTGGGGGGAGCGATACTAGACTTCTCGACGACATGATTAATGTCCAAGGTAATTATTTACCAAAAAAGCCTTCCACTTTTCGTTGTTGGTGTTGAGAACTTCAAGTTTTGGAAGCGTACAGTTTTTATCTGAGTATTCCTTGAATTGTAAAATACGCACAATCAGTAATTAAACACAAACACTCTCACAAGACAACTACAAATTCAACTTGAACCACAGCAAGAACTCAAGAATCATACTAATTATGAATGATGGCAACTCACCACCAACAATTGGAACTAACTTCAGTTTCCACAACTAAAACAGTTCACACGGCTTGTTCACTCACGTCAATTATTTTAAATGCAATATTGACAAAAAGGTAAAATATCGGAAAAAGTATTTATCTCTGGATTTGTTTACTCAATAGCAAACACAACGAATGATGTGACTGTCCATTCACTTCACTTTCAGGCTTTTCTGATGCTTTTTGAATTTGGAACCCTTCTTTGACGAGGAGCTGACGCTCTATGCCTTCGAGCTACAATGAGATATAAAGTGCGCGTGTGCTTTGTGCTCTATTCGAACAAAAAGTTTATGGGCTTATCACAAGCGCTTTTGTGCGAAAGAACGAAAGACAATTTCTTGAAACTTAAACCAACGAACAGTTATCGTTTAAAGTATTTTATTAAAAATCAATCAGAATAGAACCAAAAGTAATCTACAATACAGCACTACATTAACAATCAAGTATTTTTTACACCGATTAAATAATTATGAATAAAATCTGATTAAGTAATTGAACAAATAAATTGAACAAAAAGTAAATGTAAATATAGAAATCTCCTTTTCGCAACTTAAGCTCAGACCACCATCGGTCTCCGGAATTGCAGAGATCCCCATCAGGTTGTCCTCCTGAGCTGACAGAAACCAGCTTGAGTTTCGGGCAAATATTCCAAATTCTTTGACGCTCCAGAAATTGTTCCACAAGTACTTCCTCCTTTTTCACACCTAGAGCTGCCAATCCTTTGAAAATTTCAGTCCTCTCATCGTTGATCACGTTCCTGAAGTCGTAAATTTCGCTGATAAGCTCACTAATCAGTTGTCCCCAGTTGTGAGCTTCAGGAGGAATTGCTGCGCGCTGTTGGCGGTAGCTCATGGTCCTTTCATACATCGTTTGTTCCAGTGCAGCAAGCCGCGTTTTTGCAGCGAGAATTCTATCAGCATTTGCCACGTCGTCATCTACAGTTCCGAATTCGCACACTGGGATGTTGACGAAGTAATAAAAATGGATGATGTGAAGCGTCTCCAAAGCAGGGAACAAGGCAAGAAACTCTAAGATCTTTATCTCAACGCTTCTATCATCTGTTGGAAAGTATCGCATCTCCAGTGTTTTTAACTTGGGTAGTGGGCTGCCAATAATTGGTGGAGGAAGAATTCCGTCCCTCCTGTCTTCTTCATACTTCAACTCACCCCAATTTAAGTCCAAACGAAGGTGAACAAGGATGCGACTTTTGCTAATTAAGTCGATCACATCCTGAATGGGGCGGTCGAAAGATACATAAGATGAGCCAGTTATGCAGATTCGCTGAAGTTTGGGCAACTCGCTTTTACGCATAAACATCTGGCTGGGACTTTCTACCTTCAGTTCCATGAGATTTCTGAAAGCGGAATCCGATGTCGTCGCGATGGGAAGTCTTGTCTTGTTGCGAAATGAATAAACATATTTCATTTGCCGTTGAAGTGCCGGAAGCGACTCCCAAGTTTCAATCTTCAAGTGCAAAAGTTGTTCGGAATATGATACGATTAGCCAAACGTATAAAATGTGTCTTATTTCAACCAGGCGTCCAGGCTCATCGTCCCACAACCTGTGGTTAGTGAAGGGTTGACCAAGCTTGACCTCCAAGGTGGTTAAATTCGGCAGGGTTGGCAGGGACGGGAACACAAGGTTCGGCTTGATAACTTTGTCGTCAAAATGGACCGCCTCGAGACGAAGAACTTTCATCGAAGACAGTGAACTGAGGAGAGTTACAAGAGAATTGGTACCAGGAACGACCACATGTTCAAGTTTCAAGTTGGTGAGGTAGCCTCCAGATTTAGCCATGAAGTCAGCTACGGCCATCCTCTTTACATTCCTAATTGAGTCCGGAAAATAGTTGGGAGTAATTCCGCCGCCATATCCATCAAGAAGGAGAGAGTTGGAAGGAAACGGGTTTCGGTAGGCTGGTATCATTGTGGTTGAATGACGTACAAAGAGCAAATCCTCCGTATTGTTTCGATTGGAAGGATGGATCCTCATCACTGGAAAGGCTGGAAGGTGACCAGAGGTGATCCTCCTTTCGAGAAGTGAGTTGATGATGTCCTTCCACTGGGAATTCACGCGACGGTAGCCCAAAATATTGTTCTTCGACTCATCCCGTGTCAGGTGTTCCAAAATGATGGTCACCACCTGCAAAAGTAGTTTGTCGTTTGTATTCTTATGGTAAAGATGTCAACATACCCTCTTTCATACTTTATAACAACTGTAAATCGCAATTAAAAATGGCTTACTTCTGGAGGTAGATCTTCCATTGACTTTTTGGGTTGCGGAGAGGCTTCGTCTCTCTTATCCAAGTTCAGGTTCGTCCCCAGCAGCTTCCGCTTTGACCTCCTAGGCATTGTAATTGATGCTCACAAGAATCGAATCGCAGTCAGGTCTGAAAACAACAGAAACAATTTAAAATTCACAAGCACATTCAAGAACATGCCAAAACTCAAAACAATGCAAAATACAATAACAATCAATGATAACAACCAGCAACTCACCAACAACAACTTTTTGTTTCACTTTCAACAACGCAGAGAATATTGCACTACCAACCAGCACAACTTGCAACGAATTGAATGACCACTGTAAATCGCCCGTCACCTCCTGTCGAACTCCAATTAGCTGAACTTTAACACAAGAACAGCAAGAGGTCGACAGAGCGTGTTCGTCCTTGTTCACTTTGTGAAAATGCAGTGTGCTTTCTCCCTTTTTGAGCCGCTTGAATTTAGAGCTTTTCTCAGTCGGACAATCCACACTCTATGACTATGCGGTTTCGTTGTAAGGGGAGTTTGAGTGAGTGTGCGTCAACTCTGAACAAAGATTTACCTGCTTTCTGCTGCTGCAGAAGTTCTGCAGAGTTTAGTTTGTAATTAATCAAAACGATAGATTGGGAATTTGTGAGATTTGTTAAAAGTTGTGTCAGTTATGTCTGGATGGCTCAATCTGACTCAACCGGGAGCCAGAAATCTAGGCGAAAACACGTTTGCAGAGCGGAATATTTGCAGAAACATAGTTGCAGATTGGAAAATTATCCTGGAGGAAAATATGCAGAAAATAAATAGCAGAAACCATTAATCGGAAGAATAGTCGAGTGGGAAAAGCAACTATGTTTCTGCAACTATTCCGCCTCTGCAAACGTGTTTTCGCCTAGATTTTCACCAACCCGACTGAACCGAAATCCACACTGTCAACTTTTCCCAAATGTCAGCAGTCAGCTTGATCAGTCAAGTCACCTTCCCCCTCAGGCGTTTTCAAGCGTAGCTCCCCAGTTTGCGAATTGGAATCGGTCTGATGAGATGCTTTGGAACTGATAAAAGTCGTTTGAAGAGCCCTACTCATTATTCATTAAATGTATGGACTAGCCTTTAAGCGCCCATCCTCCTCTTCTCCTCTGCTTGTGCGTTACTTTGACACAATCAGCTATGAAGGTTAGCAGTGTACTTCAAGATGGAGACCTGCAGAAAAGCAGTTTTTTGTGGACACCATGCAAAATGATTTAGTTATCACACCAATTAAGCTCCTAAATACGAATAACGATGATATTATGAAACTTAACTAATTGAGCTTACCAGAGTATTCAGAAAGAG
>LJIJ01002731.1:0-24165 GCA_001718145.1 Orchesella cincta
ATATGAAAATTCTGAGAAGGTACTTATCCATACTACTCCATTAAATACATCGGTATTACCACTTCATGCAAATATCTATAAGGTCTTCCTACATGTGTTAATTTTAAACATATTAAATTATAAACATCAATTGCATCTGAAGATATCTACAAATGAGTGTGCCAGCTTTGGGCTTTGCCTACGTCTACATACACTTGCGAGTTTTAAAATCTTGGTTGGAAGAAATAACACCAACAGTAGTGAACTTGAAATAATTCAGTAAAGTAAAGTATAGACAACTATAGTTCAGTTCCTTTGAAAGGTCGAATGGGAATTGGGAATAATCTGTACATGTCACATTTATCAAAAAGAATATATTTGCGTTCACATAATCGGAATCGCTATAAAGAAACGACTGTACCATGAACAAAGCAGAAGCCCAAACAAACCCACTGGACAAAAAACGCAATGTAAGGATGCCACAAAATCAAAGCCAGCATTGATAGTTCAATGAAGAATTGTATTATAAGACTGCATATATAATGAAAGAAATTATTTACAAAAAATTTATTCGTTTATGATAGAGCAGTTAAAAATTCATATTGTGAAAGAAACTTTCATTGTTAAAGAGATTGTGGTTTCCGATCTTTTTTCGCAATTTTATCATACGCGACTTTCTAATAAAAAGATTCATGTTTCTGACATTTCATCGCAATTCTCTCATACGCAGGTTTCTTACAAAAAATAGCGAGGAATTTCTTATATACATCTGCAGCAGTTATATTTGTCCCTTTTATAAAGCAGTGTGTAGTAGTTAGGTTATACTTTTTTATGAAAACTGCGGTTGTGTCTGCCGTGAAATAAAAATAGCATACTGTAAATTTCGCACAATTGTGACGCTTATCATCCGCTCTAAAATCAAAAGCAGTTGGGTTGTTAATCTTATAACACGGAACTAGAGCTTGGATTACAGTTAAGATTCAAATATGAATGTAATACAAGTAGCGTTAACTAACCATACCATATCATCGACTCAGAATTCTTCAAAAATCCTAGAATCAGCCGCCAGAGTCATGTAGAATGATTTTTCAGTCATCCGCGACTATTCCAGACCCGGTGGATTGAGCTTCCAACAAGCACTCTGTTGGGAAAAAGGACCCAATCTAGAACTGAGCCGCTTTTCGTGCCCCTGTCACCCCGGATGCTTCTCACAAACGTGAGTTGGTTCCAATGGACGGTTCTTCGGAAGTTGAAGTTTCCCTCTGTAAAGTAACAATAGTTATCAAATTTAGCAGATGGATATGATTTCAAACAAGAAAGCGTGTTTTCATCATTATTACCTTTCGAAATCCATAATTATCCCTTCAAACGATACTCATTCAGAATGGCTGACACATCAGACAAATCCTGGTGGCCCGTTTTCTCATGAACTAGTTGGATTGTTTCTCATCTTAATTCTTTTTTAAATCCTTTCTGTCAGCCAGGGAGACTGGATTTCTCTCTCCGCTTTCTCACCATCGCTCTAATATCCCCTGAAGAGTCTACGATCGAATTTCACATAAAGAAACTTGTTACTCCTCCAATCTCATTTTCAGTGCCTCAAATTCATCAACAATCTAACCACTAAATAAAAGTCATTCTGATTGATTTCTTCTCAAACTCCCGGTTAAAAAACTACTCACCTCCAAAGCTGCAACTTCCAAACTAAATTTCCGAACAGTTCACAACAAAAACCACTAAATATCGTAACTGTTCATCATCCCAGTTATCTTTCTTATCCCGTCACCATCGTTAATGGTTAAATAATTCCTTAATTATCTAAAATTATTAAATTCGTCTAAAAACTCCAAAACTACCAAGAAAAAAAGTATAAAAATGTCTTTATGTCTTTAGGTATGTCTTTTCCTTGAGTATCCTCCCCGTGTATTTGTCTTACGGATATTCCTTCCCGTGAGAGAAACCGAGATGTGTATCTCCCTCATTGCATACTCAACTTGAAGCGAAAATGCACAGAAAGAAAGGGACCATTTCATTCACAACCAAAGTAAGTACCCAAACCAAAGCCAAGCATCTTTTTACCTTGAAGGGGAGTTGAGCAATGTATTTCTATGCAGAAGGCTTTCAACAAAGGGTTAGATGACAGCTCGCTGTTGCATGCATTTTTGTTTTGATTTTACACAGGACATGATGCCGATGATCGAAAGGGTGAGTGCTTCTCAAACCTATTTTCGAACTGGGCGATTTTTATAAGCTTTGTATGAGATTTACAGAAAGATGAGATGGAAAGAAACGACTGTTATTATGTACCTTTAGCGTAGCATATTAAGAAGACTTTGTGTGTCGTCGTGTGTCGTCCGTCGTCCGTCGTCCGTCGTCTGTCTGTCAACACGATAACTTTCGAACCGTTTGCTTCTTTGAAATTCTGTCTTCACCAATCGATAGATAAGGTCAAAGCGGAGGCTAAGTTCGTAGATGGGTTATCTGCGGTCACGGAACAGGGTCAAATGATAAGCGCAACTAAATGATAAGCGTCACATATAGCTTATGATACATCATTCGAAAGGTATTGCTCTACTGATGATGAATATGCATCGCAAATTCAAATCAGAACTTCCGAACAGGGTCAAAGGTCACGATTAATGTTTCAAATGACCAACATGGCTTGTGGTATACCATTCGAAAGGTATTGCTGTGCTGATGATGAATATGCATTGCAAATTCAAATCAGAGGTTTCGAACAGGCAAAGGTCAGGTTAATGTTTTCAAATGACCATTATAGCATATGATATAGCCATTTCGGAAAGTATTGCTCTACAGATGATGAATATGCGTCGCAAATTCAAATCAGAACTTCCGAACAGGGTCAAAGGTCACGATAAGTATTTCAATTAACCACATAGCTTATGATATACCATTGAAAGCTACAGCAGTGCTGATTATAATAAATATGCACTCAAATTGGAATCGGAAATTTCGAACGAGGTCAAGGTCATGTACTTTCAAATGACACACTGGGTGTGAAATATCATTCGAAAGCTAGTCCATGAGGATTTCACTTATGACATGTTTTTTAAGCCGCAAATTACATCCGTAAAGTACACTCTACATCTCGATCGGATTCAAGTGTAATATTTTGTGCATTCAGCTACATTTATGATTTATGTGTGTTTAAAACACAGGATTAGATTGCTGCTCTCCCTTACCAAGATATATTTGACTTTACCAAAGAACAGGATGCTGATGCACGAAAGGGTGAGTGCTTTTCGAACCTATTTTCGAACAGGGGCGACATTCAACAGCTTTTTGCTTGCAGTTTCATTTGCTTGGACTGTCCGGTGTTGTTCTCTGAAAGCGGTTGAAAATTGTGGGGGCTCAGAATGCGTTGGATTGAAATTTGAAGGTTGCTCCTGGTGAAGTTGCTGCTGCTTAGCTGAAACATGTGTTCCGATGAGGGGAAGTCGGAATATGTGGAAGATTTGAGGAAGTATTTGATTTTAAGGGAAGGTCTGGGCATATGGAGAAGCAGGCCGTATTGTTTGCTTGGGAGTTACTGGTGAGCTTTCAGAGCCGCGATGGAGGTGGAGAAAGCTACCATCTGATTTTGGTGAAGAATAGGGCGCTGTGTCACTTGAAAGTTTGGTGGGAATGTCTGGTTTCCTGCTCGAGGTTTCGGTTGAAATTGAACAATAGATGATGATATGCGGCAACCCCCAACCTTCCAACCCTTTCCTAGCTGCAGCGCTCGGATGTGGGGGAGCTACTTCAAATGATGATGATCTTTGTGAAATTGGAGATTAGTATGGAATATTTATGATAATTAATGATTTCTTCAGTGGCTCAGACTTGACATAATAAAAAACTCCATTAATTTCGGCAATGCATTATTAAAAAGTATACAAAACTATTACAAATTATGAACACAAGTCTATTCATCAAAATATCAAAATCAGGTCTGTTCATAATGAGAAAAGTAATTAAATTATGCGCAATAGCATAAAAGCCTAGCATAGTCCTTCCTTCTGTTGACTCTCGAGCCCGGACTGGTGTCAGATGCGAGGTGGCAGACAAGTTAAGTAACGCTGTCTTGATTTGCATTGTTTTTTGGCTGTACTATTGTTATTGTGATGTTCCGGAAGCGGTGGGAGGTTGTAACTTTCCTCAGAATGCGTTGTGTTGAAATTGAAAGGTCGTTCTTGGCGAAACTGGTGGCTGCGTCATCATTTGACCCCAACTGTGTTCATGATCACGGTAATTGGAAGCCAAACCGTGATTGCATTCGGTGGAGGTGTTGTTAAGTTGTAGGCAATAGGTGGGGACAGGTAGTTAAGCAGTTATTTGATGGGCTGCAACAATTGTAAAGCGAGTGGGAAGAAAATGCCTCTGCTGGATGAGCTGGAGCGTTGGTGGTGAGAGTAAATCTTGGTAGTTGCTCCATTAAACATGAAGAGGTGAAAGATTCTGTTGAGGGGCTAACAGAGGAAATCTGACTGGCAACGGAGGCAGGGCAAGAAGACAGTGTAGGACTTGATATGGTTGTTGAGGAAGACGAGTATTCTGGTTTTGAGGTAAAGATGGGGTATTTTGAGAAATGGATCGTATTTTGCTGGGGAAGTTGCTGCGGAACGAGGTTTGGAGGTGGAGTACCTTTGTGCACACTAAACGGAATGGGAACTGTGTTTGTCTCTTCTTCTTCTTCGAAGAGTTTTTGGAAGTTTGTTGGGGGGGGGTATCTGGTTTCTTGCTCTAGATTGCGGTTGAAATTGAACAATAGGCAATGGGACGGGTGATGCAGCAAACCTCGGAATTCCAACCCGTTTTCAACTGCAGCTTTTGGATATGGTGAAGCTAATGCTGATGATCGGGATGGTTAAAAAATATCAAGAAGAATAGAATAATAAAGACCAGAATATAAGAGAAGATCAAGTAGGAACAACATTTAGATCACGAAGAAGTCAAGGGAAAGGTTGGTATGGAGTTGGAAGTGTAATGACGGACGGAGGTTGAGCTTTCCGGACCAAAGGGGGTTGCGGTAAAGCTGGAAGAGCTGTGGATGTGGTTGGTACTGTGCAGTACTTGTTTCTTGCGTCCACCACCGTGTTGAAGTCTCCATTGGCAAAACTGTAATTAAATCTCGACGGTCTGGTTCAGTGGACAGTTCAGAGCTTTCAAGATTACACGAAGATTAGCAAACTAGGCAAAAGTGCATTGTTCGCATTGTGGGAACCTGCGTTGTTATATTTACCACGCTGCATTCCACTGTTGTAATCACCATAAATT
Organism: Orchesella cincta; assembly: GCA_001718145.1. Lineage (NCBI taxonomy): Eukaryota > Metazoa > Arthropoda > Collembola > Entomobryomorpha > Orchesellidae > Orchesella > Orchesella cincta. The sequence goes on from LJIJ01002731.1 coordinate 5,257, forward strand.
GGATAACTGCAATGGCCTTACATTGGGACTTACATTTATTTCGAAAACATGAGCTCACAATCGTAGTTTGAGGATGATGATGGTCTTATGCATTTTTCTTACGGGAAAGTGGATGCTACTCAAACTTTAACGTAAGTGTTTAATGCGGAGAAAGTTTTAAAAATTAATGCGTAATAAAGTTCTACATGCTCCAATTAAAATTACATTTCCACATTTTGGAGTTGCAGAAGAATTATATCTTGCCATTTAACACGGTGTTCAATATATTGGCTAATTAAAATGATAATCTCATAATTGCTATTGAGTCGAATTTTGATACATGACATCATCGTAGCAAACGTAAATGCTAATCCCAGAAAGGATCGAAGCCAAGCCAGTTCTTTCAATCAGAAACCGTTGTATGAGGGAGAAAGATAGCGAAAGCAGAGCACGTCTGCTTCTTTCGTGTTTTAATTAGTCTATATTCAAACTACTCTCCAATTTCTCCAAACAAGCTGGAATAATTGTTCAGAAACTTAACTACGATGCAGGTTTGACGTAATGAAAACCGATTTTTTTGTCTCTAGAATGACTGTAATTCAAATGTAAATCATTTCACTTTCATCCTCATGTTTTCTTGGTATACAATTCCCCTTTTATCTTTACGTTCACATTGTTGTTTTATTACTATATCAAATTCAAACTTGACTCTGAATCCCGAATTGGAAGTGGTGGAAATTGTTCTTACCTTGCCCCATCCTTTGGGCATGTTCCGTCACATTGTCAATATGTTACACGTATTTAAATTAGTTTTTCTAAGTTGACGTCCGTATTTTTATCACCACAATCTTTTGTATGTTTGACGTCCCTGCATGATGAATTAGATTTTATGATAGTTTCGATAAAGTATAGATAGATTGAGGATATTTCAATGATGAATTAAGAGGTGCAATGTCAGATATATTAAGTTGTTACGTGCTTTGTGTCAGGCGATAAATTATTATGTGCAAAACGCTTCTAATGAAATATTTTAAAACAAACTGAGCCATGGGTTTCAAACACAGGAAACATCACCATCATCTTTTAGGCATGACAAATATAAATGGTTGGTTCGGTCCCCAAATTTAATTACCTGCTCCACTTCCTCAAATTTCTGGAGGATTGATATAAATACAGACACACAAACACAGTCATGACTTTGAGTTCTGGCCTAGCTACAAAATTGCCTAAATCGTTAGTTGGCATTCCCTGTAGTAGTAAAAGCGACAATCCTTTAACTCCAAGTAACGTATCTTGATCCCCAGCCCCTTCCTCATTCAAATTGACAGACACTAAGCCATAATTTAAGAAATTTAAGCAATATGGCATTTTGCAAAAGATTTGGCATCTTAAAGCCCCAGTTTGAGAACAACAATATTACAGCAACTTGCTCTATGAAATGAAGCCTATATTTAAGCATCAGCATCCCAGCTCTGCATACATGTCGAGAAAGTCATATTCTACAAAAATATGGCATCGAAGTGTCTAATTTGCTACTCTTCAAACGCTTGAAACAAAATTGTTTTGGTTCACGTTCAGATTTATACTTTGGCCAGTTTGGAGAGTTCCCACTGTGGAACTTGCAGTTTCTTCTTGGAGAAAGCTCAGTTGTTCTAATAGGATATAACAAGATGATATCGCAGCAGCATCTTTCACTTGTCAACTTATGCTGTTTGTTTGCAAACTCTCACAAATTTGACTATTATGGTTGTGAGGAATAATTTAATGTAAAAAACTGCTATCCTAAATATTTTGATTTTGGTCTAATAGAATGTCTGAATGTTATCATCAATGTTTAAAATTAGATAACATTCGTTGTCTTCCAAGTTCAATGATGAACTTCCGACAATCTGCTTTGCCTTCGTTTTTACATGCTTTTTTGAAATGGTTCAAATCTTGAACATTTTTAAAAGAATACTTTCAACGTATCTCTGTCACCAGAGCATTTACAGTGTGTCTGTAATAAAAGTATGTGTTAGCCATCTTCTGTAGCGAAGGATCCCTGACCATACTCAAAATAGTCGGAAGTAATAAAAAGCAGGATAGTCCGCGTAGCAAAAAACGGATTCAGAGAAAATGTTCAGCTTCCCCAGCACTTGTATTGCTATAAATTTGCGAGAAAAAGCTCGACTTTGGCCGCTACAAGACGTTTACACACTTTTCCAGGTGTCAAAACTCAAAATTCCAGCTTTGTGTTATGTATAAAATTTTATGTAAGCTGAAGCCGAACACATTCAAGTTCGTAAAAATATTCCCATTTTATTATATTGTTTTACAGTACCGAAAAAACTTCGATTTTGGAGGAATGGGCCCAATCTACCCTTTGAATTTGTTGAACGCAGTAACTGAAAGTGTTGGGTTTTTATTGGATTCAGATAACAGTTAATTTGAATTTGTCTTCTAAAATGCATTCTTGATAACTTTGTTCTTGATTTGTACTTCCCTATTCAACTAGGAAAATATTGTTTTATTGTTTTTATTACTGTTAATATTTTGTGTCGCAAGTTAACATTTAAATACAAGCAACAAATCAATGAACAAAATTTACTACGAAAATAAGTCGTGAAAAACGAAAGCTACGCACACACTTCCTTTCCAATTACAATCATTTCACAACTAATCCCATTGATCCACTCACTTCAGAACAGAGCATCTATTATCATAACTCAATTAATATAGCGCACAATTTCATACATCATAAAAAATGTGGTTGTTAATGAGTAACTAATTTCGTGGACTCAACTGAGTTTCATTTCTGAACTGCGTGGAGTTTGTCGTCGTGGGTTGACTAGAACAAAAAGGAAAGGAGTAAGAAATATCGTGTTTTAGATCATTGAAAGGCTTACTATCCGATGAGTAGACTCACTCATATTAATGTACCAAGAACATTAAATCTGGGAGCACAAAAGGCAAAATAATTAGTGTTTGAGTTACCCCAAGGAAAGATCCAAGACAAGATTGGCAGGCTCTCTCCAGAAGCAGTCGTTTATCCACACAAAATTTATGAACTTGCACTGAACTAAATATATTTAGTTCAGAACTGTGGACCGACGTGCACAGCAGCTCTGCTCCAATATCCGATGTGCATAATAGTTGCTTTGGTTGACTCCAGAACATTTGGCATTGAAAAAATACTATTGTATTCGAATAAAAAATGTGACTCGTTTTTAACAAGTTACTTTCTTGTGAAAAGTGAGAGGAGACTTGAATGGCTAGTTTCTTATTTAAGTTAGAAAAGTTGAAGCATTGCTTAGGATTTCATTGTGAATATTGTGAGCTGACACATTCTCACAATGAATAACCCACAAATTAAGGATTCATTGTGCAGTGAGAATTCCAGTGAAAAGGTGGGCAGTTCTCAGGAGAGCAAGCTAGCTAATGCTGTTGCTAAGAGTGAAGGTAAGATTAGCAACTCAGATACCTTGGTAAAACGAAAGTGACAATTGTTGTACTTTAATTATATTCAATTGTGTTCTTTTTGTTTTTGCAGGGATCGAGTTTCCAAAGCATCGGGGTACGAAACGACGTCGTGGCAAAAAGATCGAAATCACCAGTTCATCTTTTGGAGATAGTACATCTTCCTCTGATTCCGATGAAACCGAGAACCAGATAAAACTGGAGCCATGGTGTCTCATTTGCGGATTATTCTGCGAATCTCGCAAGCGGCTTTGGATTCATGCAAGAATGACGCACAACCACACATTAGTTTATAAATGTGCCCGCTGCAGAGCTTACATTCCTGCAACAGGGGACTTTGCAAAACACTTCCGTGTCGCCCACAAAGCGCACTTTCAAACTGAGTTCACTGCGAATGACGTTAGCTATAGGTTCCTGCCAAGAGACCCAAAAGAGCAACCAGAAGTTGCAAAGGTTGTTCAAGAAAAGCAGCCATGTCAATCCGGTAAATCAAAATTATCATTAATGGGAGAGTTGAGTAAATTAAAAATATTATTCAATAACTTGATAATTATTTTTCTCCCATTTTTAAAGGAATGAAAAATGACGATGACCACGAAACAACAGAAGCTGCTACTTTTGACAGCAAAGTTGGTGGACAAGGCGGGGAGGTAGAAAAGAAGGGATCGGCGATGGAACATGCTGCTCCAAGTACGCTAACTATGAAGGCGAACCAACCAAACGGAGGAGAGACTTTTGACAACCAGCCAATCGTGCATCTAATTAGCAAGATGTTTTTGTGTCATTTTTGTCCCTACACATGCACCGCTGCAAATAATTTTACTAATCATATGGATCTCCACCAGAACGATCAATTAGAAAAGACTACTTGCCACATTTGTGGCGTAGTTGTAAGGACCAAACGACTCAGATGCCACATTTCTACAAACCACCCTGACAGCCTTGATTTTCATCGCAAAGAAAAGAATTTGCACTGTTTGAAATGTCCGTTTCGAACCAGCAGGCCCAATTCTTCTGCAATGGACTCGCACAACAAACTGCACAAGCCAGACTCTGGGGCTATCACCTGCTCTAATTGTAACTGGCTTGTTTATCCAAATAAGATCAAGGCTCACAACGACAAGTATCATCCGGAAGCAACCCGAAAGAAAAGGTACTGGCTAATTGTGAAGAAGAAAGTTGAACCAATACCAACTTTCACTTTCAAATAAGCAAGCCCATGGGAATTTGGCTAAGCGTGAGCGTGATCATAATTCTTGATTTTTTAAACTAAATAAACTTGCTAGATGTAATTATTGTTTTTATTGAAAGTTACATTCTAAAATTAATTAATTAATTAGGTGTATTGTCAACAAGCACTTGTTAACATTATTTCAATAATTTACTACTAAAGGTTTTAATATAATACGTATTCCAATTATAATATAATATTATTTACTGTATACATAAAATTTAAACTGTTTCTGTAAATCCAATTGAGCAATTTTGTTGACAAATTTAAATAATTTTCTGAGTCTCATATTGTCAATGGAAATTCGTGTTCTTGCCAAAATACGACTTACATACTTGTTTTATAAAGCGTCATACACAACCACATTAGCTAACGTTATGCTGGTCCCCATTTGCTTCTTGCATTCTTTGATTTGTGCCATCAAACCTCTATGAAATTAATGCGTGTAATTTAATTTATCATATTTTTATATTGATTCATTTCTTCAACAATCTGTTTAGTAGTGAAAAATTACAAAAGCGAGTCATGTTAAGTGGGAGATTTTAAGATTCAGGTCAGACCAAACTAGATTTGGATGTTTATTTTATGAAAAGCATATTTCATGGTCATTTTATGTTGGAAATCTTGCATTTTCATGATCAAGTTGTGTATCTGTGCTGAAATAATTATAAGTAAATCAGCAAGCATTTTATAAAAAAGGTACATAAAACCGTGATGTTGATGATGCTGTTGATGAATGTTTGGATTATGGACTCAAGTAAAACTTGTGTTGGATCAGTTTCTTTGAGTATGAAGTCTGTGTCACAAAGAAAGGAACAAACAAAGAGATGAAGGTATTAATGAATTTACTTGGACCATTTTTGTAAACCCAAACCAGATTCCAACCAGGAAAGTAGTACGGGATGAAATTATACTGTTTGTTGAAGAAAACGCATATTGTTTTGATTCTCTACTTTTTAAATCTGTTTAATATTTTATTCAGGTTATAGTATAAAAATGGGAACACAAGCACACCATCAAACGGATGGAGTATAGTTTTTTGTGAATGAAATATAATACACACATAAAGCATTACGAAAATGTAGACACATATAACCGTTTTGGAAATGAGAAGAAAAACAAGCATAAGGGGTATCATAAAATCCTTCTTCGAAATCATTGTCAAAGTGCAGGTAGACTCAACCAATTAAATACCTTGATACAAGCGCCCATCTTGAGTTTGAAACAGATTGGATTCAGGAATAAATGTAGTTTAGGCTGACATTTTTTCTGCGTCCACAAAGGTGTATGCTTTTGGCACTATGAAAAAACATCGGAAAATTGATGATATGACGTGTAGTCAGGATGCAATGCATAGTTGTGATTCATGCTTTGCTATGAAGAAAGTGGGGGAGTGGACTGAATTTGGTTTTAAATTGGAAGGACTACTCATGTCCAACAACACAGAGTTGAGATTTTTGAGAATGCATTTCTGGTGTTACCCATAAGAACATGGGCTTGATAGGGATGATGATGATGAAGGGGGGTTGAGTAAAGGTTTTTTAATGAAATTCGGCTTCCGAAAAGATATAATGCAAAACAAAGACACAAAGAAATGAGTCAGGGGCAAGCAGTCTACAAGTTTGTATATAACAACAAAAAGTGTACATGGATTTCACTTGAGAACGAATAAGAGGAAAAGGTAGGAAAAACGTGTTAACAACTTTAAAATGTATTGAAAGAGTTTGAAAGGATCACATTGACTCGAGGAAGGACCGCGTGAGGAGGGGTTGGGATCCTTTTTTACTGTTTTATTACGGTCAAGATATTGATCTTGTACTCCGATAGCAGATACACGCTCAAAAAGGGAAGTGTGTATAAAAACTCACGAACTGTCTATTTCAACATTCTGTCATACATCTCAATACTTGAGTTATGTCTATTATTGGAATCTTTTGATGCACAGCTAGCCATAGAATCAATCTTCCTCCCAAAAAATAAAACAACTATCATGTATCAGTAGGAATGTTGAAGATATACATTGTTCATTCATAAAAATAAGATCTTTAATGCCTAGCTGTCCATTTTCAATATTACACACAGTGCGTATAACACTTGGTCAATTTGCTTGATTTTATTTTTTATTTTACCCCGTGATTAACGATGGTAAATTATTAATGAATTGGGAACCGCATGCGATAACGATGAAGCAATTACGTGAGCGTAAGTCAACTTGAGTACAAAAGACAGCATTTTTTAATGAGCACACTTCCAGAAAAGACCGTGGTACTTCATTTAGATTGAGTTTTAATTGCAATATAGTATTCCAAACATGAATCAATCGCGTGACAACAACGAGATATAAAGAACCAAGAGTGTTGAGACTCTTTTACAATCACAGTTTATGATATTCTTACATGAATATTATAATATTATTAGAAATAAAACGAATTCATACTCTTATTTAAAACATCAATATATGTATTCCCTGCACATTAGCTAGAATATGAAGTAGGAATGAGTGTGACTTTCCCATCTAAAAATTACAATTATTTTACTGTTACTATACAAAAACCCTGCTCTAATCCTCAAGAAGTAACCATATACTTTGTATGTGAAAGCTTGAGAGAGCACGGCATAAACCCAAGCATAAGAAGCTCAGTGTGTGTTTCAAGAAACGATCTATATCCCAATCCCATGCAGAGCTGGACTCGGGCCTCTCTTCACTTCTTCTTTGTAGACTGAGTTTAGTAACCAAACAGACAACAACTCTTGAGAGAAAAAGAGTTCTTTACAACAACTGAGTTAAGAAATCATGAGATGGTTCACACGGGTAATGACCTGCATGTGTGTCTAATCTGCCAAAAGACTTTTGCCGCAGGCTCCGGCCTTTATAAACATAAAAAGTTGCATCAGAAGCCGAGCCAGCCCTTCAAATGCAATGGTTGCTGGAAGTCATTTGAAACGGAAGCCAGACTTAGAAATCATATTCGACGTAGCTGCAAATGACTCGGGATCTCTAAAGGTAGCGAAAAATTGGCAGCGAGCGGAACGTGCGTAGTTCAGAATAATGTAAGTTAACTATTATCGTTTTTTATATTTGTACTGTAAATATTTAACTACATAGTGAAGCTTTCTTTGATAGCTATACGAATTTCCAATTTTTTCATACATTTTACAATAATTTCGTGTATTCCAATAGTTTTTATTCCGTTGGTAAACTTATTTTGGATAATTAAAAAATATTGTATAAAAAAAAACGGTGTGATGCCGAGTAGTAGTAGTTGCGAACACTTGTCAGGAGAATATTTCAGGCATGCGCATGTGTTTCTCTGCTGCTTTTCATTGAATACTGGATACGAAAAATGTACTCCAGTTTGGCTAGTAAAAACCAACATTAATTTTGGCGTATGTCAGCGTGAGTCAATATCCAAGTGATAAGAACTGAGTCTGAGTTGCTTGTGGTAAAAGCATACAAAAACATTTATTCACTCATGCCTGATTCAGTTGAATATTTTTCAAAGTCCAGGAACGGATTACAAGTCTAAAATTTATATGAGCCACATTTTTCAATCCGCTCTGTATTAAGTTAATGGCAGATTCCTTGCAAACATCCATATGAAATTCACCAAACTAACTTTGGTCACTAAAATCTTTGAAAGAATGTAATATAAAGGAATATGAGAGTAAGTAATGCATGCGTTACAAAATTAGTACTCTAGTTAGGTACCAGTATGTACGTAGAATAGTATACAATTTTTTGCAAAAAGTGTTCTAATCTCACACATAAATTTGTGTATTCCATGAAGACGAAGATGTATAATTAAATGTGGGTGGTAAATTAATGGATTCATTCAACGTGTGTATGGTTAAATTTCCTAACCTTCATATTTTTTATTTGCAGTATGAGAGGCAGGATGACCAAAACCTAAATGAAGGATGGAAGCAATGCATATATTCTCTCCTGAGAACGGTTGACAGCAGAGTTTTTACGTTTACTAGATACATCCCTTGATAACGTAGAATGTAAGGTGTTTGAATGTAGATTTTTGTATGGGTTAGCTAACGTCATAATATAAAAGTTTGAGTGAATTTTCTTTCTTCGTGTTTAGAAAGTGTAATGCTGTAATTATTTGCAAATGCCATTCGTTTCGTAATGTTGTTAGTATTTACAGATTTTGATGCGATCGTTAAGTAACTCTAGTATGGTTTCAAGGGCAATAATTTAGAAATATTTTGTGTATCCATTTCATTGGTAATGTTAAAAATTTTTAATCACAAAAAAGTAGTACAGATTGAACATGACACAACTTACGTCAATTTTTAAAAAAACAGCTTGACTTTTTTTAGATAGTATAGTAGTAGAAGTATTAGTTTATTTAATATTTTGGTCCTCATTTGCCTAAAAACGTTACATAAATTTACCACATAGCTACAGTTGTATGAAGTAGTTTAAAATTTAAGTACTCAAATATTTGGATGATTTGCAGACTTATGAATTTTATTTAAAACATAAAGGTAGATAGATATAATGTATTTTAAGCAGTTTTTTATGTATGTTTTGTACGATAGAATACAATGTTTTGGACGAATGCAACTATTTTATTGAATTTAGTACGTAAGTAGTATATTAAAAGGATTCAAATCATTATGTTTCAGTTTTCAAGTGTATTCATAAACATGATAAAAATTTGAAGTTGCGTACACGCAGTCATTTATTGCATGTGAAATGATCGTCTTTATTTGAGATGAATGTTGTGTGTTACTTTGTAGTGGAGGAAAATACGGTAAAATAAATATATTGTAGCTTAAATCCGTTTTAAAATTGCGTTCAGTTATATTTTTACCGTACATGAAACAAAGTACATCATCGTGCCTCACCATTTATGTGTATTACAATTTATATTTGGGACTGGTAAACTCATACAACCAGGTGAAAAGGTAATGCTACAGGAGAACCTAGGGAAAAGCGAATTGTTCAAGGACAATGCATATTGATGTAAAAACTTAGTCTCTATATGGAAGTAATTCCAAGCCTTGCATGCTGGTTAGTAAAGATATTACGAATCCAGTAATCCAGTTGATGTCACTGGTACTTTTTTAATTAATTTGGAACCACATCACGTGATGCTCCATTAATGAGCTGTATAACGCTTTTTGAGGATTTCTTGGGCTCACGCAAAAAATTGATACAAATTTAGTGTAGAGCTGGAGTATAATTTGCAGTAGTAAATTCGTCATATTTAACAGCCCTATTCTAATCACAACCCGTCATCGTCACGTCTTAGGTCATCATTTTCTCATCATCTGTCTAATTCTCATTTGCATAAAAAGTGAAGGTTGAACACAATCGTCCTACCTATGCGAATGCCTGCGCTATCATTTCACATACTTAGCTCGTAGAGTCTTTATTGCGGCGGGTCAATTTCCTATTCCTACAGTCTGGTGATGAGTCAATAGAACAAATGTGAGACATCCATGTCCAAAGAACTTAAATTTTCATTCACTGGGAATTTACAATACCTGTTTGATTTGCGCCACCAAAAAATTAATACAAACAACTTGTTATATTTTGAAATTGATGAAGCTCCTCAACAATCCAATCTGTTTTATAATGAAACACAACACATTCCTTTGGTGGCAAACAGAAATTTGTTCGGACTTATTTTTCTTTCGACAGTCTTCTAAACACAATATTTTTACAGGATATATGCAGCCGCATCGACAGCTTATTGTTTGTGATCGCTGATTGTATTATTTACCAATTCAAACCTTCTTATTTCACGCATGTGATGACATGATTACTGCAAATATCAAAGATCTAGCGCACAAGTATCCTTTTCTTGATGATCGTAAGGATTCTTTAAAGAATTATCGAGTTGCGTAAAAGTGCGGAAATTATTATGAATAAATTTGCAAGCATTAATCAGATAATACATTAAAACAATTCAGACGTTGAATGACTTTGTTTTAGTCAAATCGGTTAAAATTTGTTTTGAAAAAAGGGACCCATCCGCAAAGATTTTTTTGTTTTTGAATGAAATCGGCTTATGTCAAGAACAGGGAACATGCAGAGAGGTGAAGGTAGTCATAAATCGGAAAGGATAATTTACTACAAACCCAAAATGTATTCACAACAAGGAAACGAATAGGGACGGAATGATGATGTTGATTGTAGCAAAGGCAGATTCTTTTGGAATCTATATTTTACGCGTTTCCGTTGCATGTTGTATTCTGTTTTGGGTTTAAAATATTATACAGACACACAACGGATGGAGTATAGTTTATGTGAATAAAATAAAATACAGACAGAAAGCATTACAAAAGTCTTGACACATACCGCTAACTATCAGAAATGGGAAGAAAAACAAGCTTCAGGGGTAAACTAAAATCCTTCCTCTCATTGTCAAAGTGCAGGTGTCTCAGCCTATTAAATACCTTAATTCAAGCTTCCATCTTGAGTTGAAAAGAGATTGGATCAAGGTAAATATGAAATCTTTCTTTTATTCTCGCCAAACAGGTAATACCTTCCTAACCAACTCACAAATTACCTTCGCTGAACAATCGGCACCTTGAATAACGCAACTTTGTGAGCATGCAAGTTATGTCATGGTTGTACCTCAGGTTTTATAAATTGAAATGCCACAAATTACCCCAAGTGTATCTGCCAATTTATTTGAAAGTATTGTATTGAAATTAACTACGCTCACAAAGGTATTAAACAATGTAAAATATTGGAAAACTGATGATATAGGGTGTAATCTGGATGTAAAGCACGGCGAAGTTTAGATTGCGATGTGATTGAATAAGTGTTCAATTTTCTATTACCACGTGATTCTTGATATGTGACTTAATTCATAATAAAGGAACCGTCACCTCAAGTGGTAGTTGCATCCTTTTTTCATCCCTTTCTCGTTTTTTGCTTCTGATTAACATTGTTATCCTTTTTTAATTCCACAGACACATTTGTAATCAATTAGATTCTCAATTCCCCAAGTGCGTTAGGCATAAATTGAGTCAAAAAGTCAAAGAGATCACGTGTGTTAAGGACAGAAACAGAATGAAATAAAATTTAACAATGTTATGGACAATGGTCAACTAAAACTTTAGGGGTGGTTGGAATGGTATCTTCACTCTTGACTGAGGAGGCTGAGGTTGAGGATTCTTCCTGGTCGGAACACACAAAGAAACGGCCAAGTGGTCTTTTCTTTCCCTCACCCAAAAATTACATAAGGTCATTATTCTAGAAACAAACATGATGATTCATAAACCAAATTTCATCCTACTCTTGTATGCGTAGTAAAATTATATTATTATCTACCAATATGAAATATGAATGAGTGTCTCCAAAAAATATTGTATTGTCCTCAAAATTTTGGAAGGCAACATTTACGGCTCTTTTGGTTTCGACTTCAATTTTCCCTTCATTAGAGAATAAGTGCAGCGGACGTGTTTGGATTATAACACCATTCAGTATCATTTTTCGACTGGATTTTGGGTTCCGATGCTACCCATTTAAATTACAGTATTGAACAACGACTTAATTCATGAAAAAGCAAGGATGGGATCAAATTGACCCTTTTCCGTAAAATCATGCAAATCTTGAGTGGTCATGAGAAAAGCTTTTCAAGCAACCAACCCTTTTTAACTTGTTTTCAAGGATCAGAAGCAAAGTCTGGGATAGCGGTATGCATCCAATAAAAAAGGACCAATGCTTCCAGTCCTGCTCGGTGCCTGACTAACTTCATATTTTGGGCAAATGGATTAAAACTCTGACCAGCAAAATGAAAGCTTGTTGTGAGTCTCTTTCAATAATAAAATGTGGATGTCTGCATCTCTACCCATACCATTCAGCAATAGTTTTTAAATAATTCTGAATCCAAATGAGAGAAAGGATGACAGAATTATAAAATCTGCAATACAATCTACAATTATTTATAAATGAAATAACATATTTATGCAATAAGGGCGATCCCTAGATTTTCCCTCTTGTATTTAACTACTTGCTTAAGAAATTAACGAGAAGTGATTTTCCGAAAAGTAAAAATATTATATGCAACGCGATTGAAACAGCAGTTTATGGGTTAGCAGTTAGCAGAAAATGTGGATTTCACAACTTCACCAAAACCAGTAATAAAAGAACTGAGATAGGAATTGAGTGGGAGTAAGCTTTTCTTGGTGAGGGTCAAGCAAGTTGCATGTGAGCCTTGGGTTCCGTTTTTTACGATAACTCAAACCCTCAGAAATGAGTCAGTGACAACGAGTCTAGTTTCACGTTTTTGGGTAGGACCGTTTCATATACAAAAAAGCATCAAATCGGGTTAGGATTTACTTGAAGGTTTGAGAGCCTTTTTTACTGTTTTATTACGGTAGACATATTGGTCCTGTACTCCAAAGGCATTAGAGATATGCTCTAAAAAGGGAAATGGGCATAAAAACACATGGAGTGTGTATTTCAACATTTTAAGTCAAAATTAGTTTCTGCTTGACAATCCCCTAAACAATCAATGGAGCTTTGTTATGTGGTAAACTCTTTTCAACACTTCAGCTGTGTCTATTATTCGAATCTTTTATTTGTGCATTGCATTGCAAGTGGTAGAGTCAATTTGTCTCCGAAAGCTAAAACAAACATTATATAGCAACAAGAATGTTGAAGGGATACGGATGCATTGCTCATTCACAGAAAGGTATTTAGAATGTGGCTACCGAGTTTTTCTTTGGGATAAACCCAATATGAATATGACTCTTTTATTGCACTCTATTCCTGTAAAACTAAGCGCATGAAGTCTTCTTGGGTCGAATATCCTCATCCTACAGTGTACTACGTGTTTTGAGAAACCCAACATTTTATTGTAAATCAGTTGACAAAAATGGATTTCGCTCTCAGCGAGCAGCTCACCTTTCTCAATTCAATCTTCCTCATAATTTTGAAGAAGTTTTCTCTATACGCAAGTTCTCTACGGTCCAGATACACCATAAGTTGTTATAAGTAAGCCCGACTTACATATATGCTCTAAAAATTGTGATGGTCCGAAACATAGCATTTGTCAACCCTTGTGTATTTCTTGTATACTTTTTGTGTGTGCAAAAACAAGTGTAAAGCTGTACTGGATAATTGCTGTTTCACGCTCAATTTGAGAAACACATATATTTTTGTGACCTTCTCTGTAACACTCTCTACTCAGGAACTCTGTTCCGCGTCATAATTTTATATGCAATATCATAAATTTTATGAGTTCTAACCTGCTTCAGCCCAAGGAATATAACTCGAGTTCACTTGAACAAAGAAAGATCCCACAAAGCTTGGTATTGAAAAATATTTTTTGTTTTGTTGAATATGAAAACAGGCAGTCAGTTTCCTCTTGAAAGTGTTCACAGTCGATGCCAACCACGCAATACGCACTCATTCGTACTGCTGACGATCAGGAGAGCACTTCATTGGTTTTTTGAGTGGATGATTGATATTTGATTGAGATTGAGAAAATTTAACTCAAACAGTGGGAAGATCAACCATGGATATTAAACGTGAGGATGAATCCAGTTGTTCTGATGAGGAAACCTACTACAGTGCACTTGAAGAACAATCCGAAGATTCAAAAAAGGACGAGTATCCTTTCCATTGCAAATTGTGCGTGCAGCGCTTCAGTGAGGATTTTGTTCTTGAAAGCCACTATCTGTGGCATGAGCTTCAAATTAGGAAAATGGAGCATGTCTTTTCTGGAGAGGAAATCCAAGAGAAAGCAAGGTAGTGAGATTAGTGTTTATGTGATAAATAATGCATAACTGTGTATGGTGAACGTATAAAATGTAAATAGACTTACTCACATGAGTTAAAACAGGAATTTTTTAAATGTATTTTGCAGGAACATTCCCATTCTTTCCACCGTTCTCCAGAAGCAGAAAAAGACGGGGCTTGTTAAGTGTACCATCTGTCGAAGGAAGTTCCTCTCCCGACGGGTGTTGGGATATCATGTCAAGCAACACACATTAGGTGAGTAACTTGCTATTTTTTAAATAATTTATGTGAATGGCTACTTGCGGAAGCAAGGAAAACGAAATAAACATACTTTTTACTCTTCCCTTTTTCAGATACGAAGCGGACCCAATTCAAAAGTGTTGCTGGATATCGGAAAATCCAGAAGAAGAAGTGAGCTCAAACGGCATTGGATTCATCCATGAAAGTGGCAGTGCAGAAAGTTAATAGTGTTTAGTGCGTTTGATCAATCGTGCCATTGCCAATTGCGATTCTAAATTGTTGGAGTATATGAGTTGTTGAAGTATATTAGAATTGGAGATATATTAGTGGAATTAGGTTTATAATTTTATCAGCATTTATTCTCAAGATAGTAACATAGTTAGACATTTATATTGTTGTGTCGTATCTAGTAGTAATATTAATTCAAATCTTGTCCAATTTTCGACCAGGATTTACCTTAAAATCCTCCTTTGTATATAATATTTGAACTTAGAATAAAAATAGTATTGGATTTCCAAGATAAAATGCAAAAATTGTGTGTACTGAAAAAGGTGAAAAGGCTTTTCCTTCCCAAAATCGCTCTCATTGTTAACTAGGCATAAAATTATTAACCAAATAAGTTTTTATTAGTTGTCCAAGTTAATCCCATCGATTTCTAACAAGCAAAGAAGTAAAATTAGTTGATTCATGAGACAGCTATAATTTTTGTAGTGAAACCCTCACTCAAGTTGAAACGAGGATGATTTTTTATATAAGTTATCACAAGTTAAAATCGGTGAAATCACAAACTACGATAGTTTTTCAAAGCAACTAAAACTGTGTCAAAAATTGTGAGGAAAATGTTTGTCATTTAAAAAGTAGGAATGTAAAATAGAATGAAAATGTACGGTGAGAGGGGTACTCAAAAAATTTAATATACTAGTTTTTCATTCATCGCAGCCGCATTAATGAAATTTCTGGGCACAGACCTACACATTTGCTATAGTTCTCAATGCTCTGACGACGTCCAGTTTCCCCGACTAAACTTGAGCCATTTTCATAGTATGCAGAAATCTTTTAAATACTGTGTGATAATTACAAGGTGAATGCTGAAATTCTCTCTTCTGCCACACTTGCTCCGTCACTCTCCCAAGCAACACACATGCCCTTCTCTCACTACACATCCTTCTATAAGGCTCCTGAGTTTTCGTGATATGAATGGGCAGTTGCATAGTATTTTACTTGCGGAGCTTCTTTGTTTGCTTAGAAAGCTGTAATAAACCATAGTTTGATCTCACAGGTAAGAGGTTTTCTAAGGTAGACCAATCAAATCCGAGCTTGTGACAGCCATGATTGTGGGAAATAGACCACGGATATGAATCAACTCATCCCTCAACTTATGGCCCTACACTTAAGAAAGTTAACTTTTTCACAAGAACTGATGATGAATTGAACTGACAACTCATTTTGCAAGCTGAGCTGACATAGCGTTCTTTATGAAAAAGTCGTCCTTTCCCATCACATGAAAATGCCATGCACAGAGAAACGACCTACAGTTATTTATAATCTAGACATAAAACTCGTGTAGTAAATTTTGCCCTTAATTTAGAATGTTTCATAACGAATTAAATTATAGGTTTTTGTATGTCTGGATCTTTCCATATACAGAGCTGAAATTACCAATTCATATTGAAAGGTTATAGCTTGGTAATGGGAAGAAAGTCCCATATTTTTTTACAAATCCTTGTGTTTACCCACATGCATCCATATACGAAGGTGTATTATAAATCGAATTCGTTCTATAAACGCATGCTAGAGAGAATAAAAGTACATGTTGCTAGCAGAGTAAAAATAAAATAAGCTAAACAGACAATATTAGCTATCAATATTACCAAAAGATTTAGACCTGTCATCAATCATCATCATCGTGGTTGCCACTAAAGACGCATCCTTTAACGCGAAACACATTGCATTCAACGCAGTAGCATTATTGCAATTTCTATTCATATCCAGTTTTTAAGTGTTCTCAATTACCCGGCAAAACCAATTTTGTCCTGGTAGTCATAAGTTTTTTTATATTTCAAAACGGAAAAAGCAAGCTACGTTTGTACGTAAAAAAGCAAGCATGTGATCAGCAGACCAGTGACCATTAGAATATAATTCTTAACAAAATAAATCTCACCGAAAATGAAAACTGAGTTTTTGGGTGGTTCATTTAAGTTTTTAGGTTAGAGTGACCCAGATCCGCAAGATCAATTTCCCATTCGATTCTGAAAAGTTAGGATGTGCTTTGTCATAATAGAAAATATTTCCATTTCCTTCTGAATGTGCTGAACTGCTTCAATATTGTTTTTGAACCTGAAATATGAATGAATTCATTCAATAGGTATTATGTCGCACAAATGCATCCAGCTAAGTTTTATTACTTTGTCTGCCAACTCTTCCGCTTACCCTTTCTTTTGTAAAGCCGAGTAAGACCGCGACTGCGAGACTTAATAACTTAGGAAAAATTGTTGAAAATGAAATGAAAGGGCGAACACAGGATTTATCTAGCAAATCAATTCATTACAGCTTTTCACAGGCTTCTACCAAACAACCAGTGGACCACCGGAACTATTATCAGTTAATGCAACTACATTGCTAATCTTTAAAGTGTGTTGGGTAAGGAGTTATAGAAATGTTGGCAAAATACGAAAACAAAACGTGTCATAAATATACTTAGAAAATAATTGTAATTATGTATCACTACAAATAAATATGCAGAGGATACCCTTCATGCTTTCAGCACAGTTCCCGTTCATCTTTCTCTCAAGCTTTGATTTGCAGCATGTTATGCAAGATGATTTCAATGCAATGATAAATTGACAGTTGAAAAAAACTGCGAGTTATTTATATTTTTCATCATTACTTGGCCAACCAATGTACCTTGCAAAGTGCTTCAAAAGCTAGATTTTTCAAGATAAACAGTCAAGTTATATTGTATCTATTTACAAAGTTTGTACGTTGAAATCTCTTTTGAAGGGTAGACGGAACGTGACGAAAAAACTTGGCAATTTTATAATTTGGGTCAAAATTGCCCAGAATTATCAACGATGATTTTCTCTACAGTGCACCTCAGCAAGCCGCTGATACTTTCTTACAATGAGATTCATAACAAAATATATTGTCCAAGCTGCGGCAATTGCGCGATAACGATGGGATATAAAGAATCAAGAGAGTATGTAAGACAACGAACGTTTGACGCGCAACATTTGATACTTTTACATTTAGAGCATTGACATTACTACATGAATATTTTAAATAATATGAGGAAACAAAACATTCCCAACAACGTGAAGCCATAGTGGTGTACTCCGCATGTGTTAAAAATTACGAAATATGAGTAAGTGTGACAGAGTCCGTATAATCCCGGATCCATGTATCCGGATACGGAATTGGATTACGGAATCATCATAATCCTAATCCCAATGCCGGAGCAGATCAACATTAAAAAAACTATAATCCATAATCCGTAATCCCAATAATCAAATTCAATCATGCCGTAATCCATTCTCCCCGAATAAATTTTGATTCAATCCGTAATCCCAATTCGGGATTATGTGAATTGCAATTCGAAAGCTTTACGGCGCCATGCGCACACAACCTACCAATCCTTCGCGGAATAGAATCAATGCGATAACCAACAACTACGTGTGGATGGTATTTTCTTGATTAAAACGCGCATTGAAACAATAGTAAAAGTTCTGTCTAACTTAAGCTTTTCTTCAGTATTCTACATCCCAAATCCCTTTAAACGTCATGTAATAAATGCGTCTGATTTTGCTAGTCTTCAGTCTCTTGATACTCAGACTCAGTACTATATTTTTATTGAAGTGCTATATTTGAATTTAAAACCGTTGGATCATTCTCACTATCCTCTGATTAAAAATTTGTGGTACAATAACATTCAAAAAATTTTCGTCAAAAATGAAACTCTCTTTTCTGAAATTGCCGATCTAATAAAAATTATGAAATGTCCAAACGAATTCTCTCGGAATAACTTTCTGTGTCTCTTGAAGTTAGTATTAAACTGACGCAAATTAAATCGGGGGGGAAACAAGGTGTTAGAATAATCTTTCAGTCGGTTGCGCCTTTTTGAAGAAACTGAAATCCATGGATTCGGTTCAATGGATTACGTACATCCCAGATCCCGTAATTCCCGGGTGTTTAAATCCAGCTTATTAGCAGCTAGCACCGTATGATCCACAATCCCGAAAACTCGGGTGAGTCAATCCCAGTATTTTGAATCCCAATCCACCCAATATCAAAA